>VZTT01072585.1:5213-23359 GCA_013400855.1 Buphagus erythrorhynchus
GCTAGGTCATATATTGGCATTATGTCCTTAGCTGACTAATAGCATGTTATCTTAATTTGGAATGGAATGACAGGTTTCTGACAATGACTGATGAGCTCATCCTACTCTTACTTGGGCTTGTGAGGAGGAGAAAGTTCTGACTGAGCAGTCCTGAGCTGCACCTGATTCAGGAAGAGAACCCTATTCTGCCATAGTCAGGTGATCCATGCCGTGATCTGGCATAGTGCTGTGCCCAGGTTGCAGCAGAGGAACATCTGGCATGTGTGACAATTTGTGCCAGAACTTCTGGTGCATTATTAGTAGGCATGATGTGGTGAGCTTTTCTGTCAGCTTCAGAAGAAGGTAATTATGAATATGGTGCATCTCATCACTTTAGACTTAGATGAAGTGTTATCCTTGGGAAGGATTCTGTATTTATTTAAACTTAAATAATCTGAATTTTTTTGGTACTGGAAGACAGAAAGCAAGGTATAGATTATAAAGAAAATGGAAGAGACAAGGAGACCCTAGAGTTACAGCTTGCTGACCTCTTCCCAATAATTAAGGTTTTATTTTAATAGCAAGATATTATTCCCTATGTCACTATTAACCTTAAGCACAAACTCTACATTAAACCGTTGTTCCAGGAGGTGTGTTTTTCATGACTGCAGGATATCTTTCGCTCTTTATGAGATGCAGGATCCTATTTGTTAAATTGTAGGGACTAGATAGCATATTTGTTTTTCTATTTACTGCTAAAGCATCACTGGTAATAGTGATCAAATGCATCTGGTCCTTTCTGAGTTCTACCTACCAGTATAATAGAAGTCAGCTTACCTTGTGTTGAGGAAGAGGAAATTGGCTTGAAAACTTGTGACATTACTTTGTCACATTGCCTCTCTCCAGCCATCCACTAAAGTAGTTGTATTTTGAAGTCNAATATTGGCATTATATATAGAGTGTGCAGGCGTTATCAGAGCAGCGCACTGTTGCTCACAGGGATCCCAGAATTTTTATTAAACCCTATAGTTTAATAGTTGGTTGCAATGCAGCATGCTGTGTGGTTTTTAAGGATTTGCTTCCGTGGAGTTCTGACAGTGTTACAGGTTTTGCATTAATAATCTGTAAATATGACTCAGCAGCTGAATAGATAATTGTTCTGGTGTCTTGGACTTATGGGTCTGTCAGCTAAAGCAATGGTTATAGATTTATTCTGGCAGCAGGAGAACAGGTCTCAGAACAGTAACAAGGAGCATGTTTTTCTAAAGACTGCATTGGCATAAACCAGAACTAACATTTAGAAGCCAGCTTATCAATGTCTGTATATGCTCAGAAAAATGGAAGAAAATAAGAGCTTACAGTTACTACCCTGAGTTCTACAGGGTGATATATATACTGGTGGCAGCCTTTTAAAGAGGAGAACTTAAGTACCACTGAGGAACAAGGGACTTGTCTTCTTGAAGGACAGTCTTCTCTTTCCCCATATATTTTAGATTAATGTGCTTTTTCTCAGCGTACCATCTGAAACTCAGGAGGATATTTGTTTTCATCTTTGCATATCTAGGACTAGCTTGCAGGAGAACATGCTTCTGGGCCACTGTGTGTCTACACAGCCCAAAATTAAGAACTGGATCTAATGACACATTATGATCTAATGATCATAATTTGAACAAAAGGTATCCTTTTAAGGATTTCCCAAAGTACCAGAGCTGTTTACAAAATGCCTTAGTTTAGCACTCTCTGGCCAATGCAATTCTAGCCATGCTGTCTTTAGTAGGTGTTCTAGCCAACTGCAAAATCTCAATCACAAAGGACAGCTTTTCAAAGGGCCAGTAAATTTTGGATCTTGTGCAAGAGAAGCCTGCCATTGGGTATCACTGTAACTGTTAGTGGGAAAGCTGTTCAGTTAATGGGATTGTCCTACTGTACGTGTCTATACAGAGCTCTGACTCACTCAACAGTACTCCTAATATAGTTCTGTGCAAAATATTGAGTGTTAAAATTCCCGCCTTGTTACCTCGGCTCTGTGAAGAATGTAAATATTAGTGATCAGGAGCAAACTAAAGAACACACATTAAAAAAACCTTAATGATACAAGGAATCTGGTTATCAGAACATATTAGACCATTCATATATTCTTCTCAATTCTGTTAATTATCAAACTGATCTATGTAGTAAGTCTTCTCTCAATGAAGCTTTCTGCTGATTTCAAATACCCTATGCTGCCCTGAAAAAAAGCAAGTATATTCCTCACTTCTGCAAAGAGGTAAGTTGTACAATATGAGGCATTCCTACATGATCCAAAAAATGTTGAAGTGAATAATGGAAGATGCTTTATAAATGCCTTTGCCATCAAGGACAGTCCAAAGTGTGTGAATTTTTACTGTATGGAAGCCAGAGTCAAGCTGTTCAACAACAGAAAACAATCCTCTGGCATTAAAAAAATCTCACCTTCAATACTGAGTTAAGTGATTGCTATGAGAATTTGAAACCAGATGGAATGAACTATGTTCACCCCCAGCTCTCTACTTGTTTTGGGTAGTTGCAGATGTCAGTCTTACAATCTAAGCAGCTGACCAAATTCCTCTTGAAAATGCTATGTTGTTTGGTTGGGGTGTTTTTTTCTGTGTGCTTTTTTTTCATTCTGGACCTGCACTCTTTAACTGGTGACCAGGATTTCTTGTTGCTTAAGCATTGTGGAAAAATGCTTTTCATTAGCTCAGGAAGTCCTAGGAGTAGTGCTAGAGAATATCTACTGCCTGACCAGCAGTCTCTGCCAAGTAAGAAATAATCCTAGGTATGTTTTTGCATTTTCATTCTGGTCTGATTTGATTTCTGGTGCTAAGTATGTTCTGTAGTTCTGATGATGTTATGCCAAATAAAACTTAACATATTATGTGACAGTGATGCCTGCATATCAATAGCAGATAAAATGACTCATAGGAAATTCCTAAAGCTCTTTTCTATTACCTTATGGATATAAAATGTTCATATCCAGTCCATCACAGAAACTCCAAGTTGTCTGTTAGAAGTTTGTTTCTAACAAATTTCATACACCTTATCTCGGTGTTTCTGGTAATAATATTGTGTGGGCTTCTGTGATGAGATAATTTCTTGAAGAACTCTTGAGTTCTGCAGTCATGCCAAGGTAGTTAAAGTTTCAGTGAACACCCCTGTAGTCTAGCTTTGAAGATGACACAATACTTGCCTCTTTTTAAGTTTTTAACATTTACAATATCTTCTTTCAGATGGTTCTTGAAATTTTAACTGTAACCCTTCATCAGAATGTCAGTGCTTGATCTGCCCGTGGTTCAGCCCCATCAGCTAGAGAATAAGCTGCTGAGCAAAATCTTCAATGTTTTGTGTGTCTGTCTTTTCACTGACACTGAAGTAATTTGTATTCAGTACCTTGATTGGATGCTTACATTCTGAGACTAATATATAAATATGACTGATAAGAATAAGACTCATTGTTCTTTGAGTTCTGCTGAATGAATACAATATCCACACTGATTTTTGAAACTGTTATTTGCTTTGCAGTTAATGGTAGTTTAGTACTTGAACTCAACATGCTTAATGAAGTTACCAGCCATCTCACCTTCCTTCCTATTAGCCAGACTAAATTTCAGCTTATTAGGACAAACCACTGTGCTTCCGTATTCCCAGGGAGAGGTGATAGACTATATGACATATCTTGTCTGGATAAATGTTGTGCTTTTTTAAAGTGATTAAATTTACAGGCATGAGGCATGCTTATCTGCAGTAGAGGGACAGACAGTTCAGAATATGTAACAGCTCTTCTTGTAGTCTTGTTAAATCCATCTTAATGACTGATTAATTTGTACAGTTGCAGTTAAAATGTGTGTATAAGGAGTGGGGGCAAAAGGAGGTTGCCTAATAAAATTCTCAGCCTGAGAGCAGGAGCTATACAAATTTTTCTGTCTTCTTTCTAAGTGCCTGAATATTCTCATGTCCTAAACAAAGTAACTGTTCAAATATGTATGAATAGTTGATCATCTTTGTGTAGAATAATGCAGGTTTTGTCTTAAGCCTCACTGCTTCCTGAGCAAATAGAGGCAAGTTCTTTGAAAAGCCTCTTGATGTTTAGCCTTCAGAGAGATGCAAGTGCTGACTTGCAGACAGCTTGTCTCTGAATAAAGCAGTGGGCAGCCCTGGGTGCAGAGACACAGACAACTTGGTGTTACTGGGGAAAAGCATTTAATGACATTTGATTTGGGGCATTTAAGAGTTTAAGCTCCCAGATCCTTTAAAGCTCCATTCTTTTTTCTTATTCTTGCTATGCAGATTACAAACACTTCCTGTGGATTAGAGGGGAACAAATTTTTCCACAAATTTTTCTCAGACTGTCTTATGCTCTTCTGTATTAGTTCCTTGAGCAGTCTCTTCTCCATATCCACTTAAAGTAAGAGTAAATTCCTGCAAAGTTGCAGGAGGCACAGTTTTGAATACAAAGTTCTAAAGTAATTCTATTTAATAAGTTATTCTAAGCAGTAGAGGATACAGAGGCAATCTGTAATTCAGCAAGTAAAGTGGAATTTTACTGCTGTGAGGTCAGTGAAGTAAGGAGAGAAGCATGTAATTTAAGAGTTGACTTCAGACTAGTTCCTGATGCCAAAGATGTAATCTTGCCATATCTTAACATTCCCTCCCATGAAAAAATACTCCACAGAGCTACCTAAGCCATTTTAGGATGGAAGAAAACCTAAATTCAGTATTATACTCTAGTATGATGCATGTTCAGCTTTGAGTCCTGTAATTTAGTGCATAACTTGAAGATAAAAGTGGAAATATTTCTATATTGTTAGCAGTACTGACTATTTGAAAGCCTGTGAAATAAAAGCATTGGGGCAACAAACGAAGTTTTAAATTACGCACTTTTGGGACTTTTTTATTTAAGATGGCTTATCTGAAATACAATGAGTATTGATAAAACATGGAATAAGCTTGCAGTCAGGCCTCTCAGGGTATAATGAGGTGTTGAAGGGCTACTGGGCTTGTATTTAATCTGGTAGATACTGATTGGATAATGTTTTCAGTTGTCTTTCTGTAAAACAAGCACTAATGCTTTTGGAGGATGCATATTTTTCATTTTGCTTGTGTATCCTATATTCTTTCATTTCTCTCCTTCTGTAATCACAATGACCAAGATATTTGCTTTTTGCAATGAAAGTCAGAAAAATCAACCAATTACACCGTAACTCAAGACTTGTATTGTTTATAGGCTGGCCAGTGGAAGTGGAGCAACTGTATTGATGCAAATTGTCTTGTGACCTTCTGTAGAAGTAGAAATTTTGTTCATCTCAATTCTACTTTATTTACACTGTTGTGGAAGTTGTGGCTCCACGTACCAAAAAAGGAAATGGCACACATTGTGGAAGAAATGGGATGAGGGCAGGGGGTGATCATACGGTCACTTTTGGAAGCATGGTGGTTTGTCAAGCACAGTTAAGTACGCTGGGGCTGAAGACATTTAAGTGAGAGCATGCATTGAAGTTCTCCTGTACATGGCCCCAAACTATGAAGTGTCTGAAGTTCTCTGGTGTTAGTTTATGTTCAAAGGAGTGTGGTTTTGCACTTTACTAAGCCAATTCAGTAATAGGATGTATTCGCTACCCAAATTTCTTTTCATTAGCTGCTCCTGCTTTTCTGCACTGGTGTTCACCTAATCCTGTGGTGAGCTGATTCAGAAAGTGCAACTAGTAAGAAGGGGATTACTGTTTCTGTGGTTCACCTCTGTGAATTAGCACATAATCATGTCAGATGCTAACACAAGTGTAATGGAGAAGGCTGGAATAGGAAAAGCAGCAGAATGAGTAAGACTGGCAGCAGTCATCTGTTAAATCACTGTAATTGTAAGTAAGGAGAGGAATACTTGAAAATGTACAGTTGTCAAGTGTTAACTCTAAACAACAATTTTCAGTTCTTTGCTTTCAAAGATGAAACAGAGTTTTTACTGAAATGGTCATTGTTCTCTCACAGCTTCCAGCTCCTGAATGTTGTGGGAAAGAGGAAAAAAAAATTGTTTAATTAGTGGAAGAAATTTTAAGGATGGAAACAATAAGGATCTTTTTGCCAAGACTTTTGTAGTTTATTCTTGGAGAGGGGGGTGAAAACCCAAATCCATCACATTATTATGAAACTTGCATTCTATTGTTAAATATTTTCTTTCTGAATACTGACTTTAGGATAGTTAGACTCCTTTAGCATTGAGCCAAACTTAAACTCACTGGGGTCGTGAATTAATCGTAGACAACTTCAGCTCTTAAGAAAGCATACTGTCTTGGAAATGGAAAGCTCTGAAATGGTAGCTGTTGTTAACTGAGAAGTTACCAGGTATCTTAAGCCTTCAGTTATTAATGGAATTGAAATAAACTCTTATGGCCAGACCTAGTTAGCAATGAGATTTTGGCAAGTAAACATTCCCTTGGTTATGTGGTCCTGGGTCTTTTATAATGGAAGATGCATTTTGCAGAAGAGTAAATGATTTTACTTTGTAAAATCCTATGTCAGGAAGAGAAGTCTGGATTTCAGTTCTTCATCTTTCATATGACTGCAGTGTTTTGCTGTTTCTGTCTAGGCAGAAGTTCATCATTAACACTTGAGTTTCTAGGTATCTTCCATACTTTATTTTTTCCAACATTAAAATAACCTAGAGGCCTCAGTAATCAGGGCTATGAGTAGTAGAAATCTTCCTTCCATGTACTAAGTTCTTAATCAGGAAGTTGAAACTGGTTAAAGAGCATGTTTTAAAATGGAAATGTCCCAGGAGAGTAAACTTGCATCCGTTAGTCTTTCTTGGTTTCCAAAAGCATATCTTTAGAAGATATTTTCCTTGCAGGATGAGGTAATGCTACAAGGTGCAGTCTTGTAGCTTTATCCCTATATTATCTGCTAAAATCAATTGAGGAGTCTTACCCCTTTAGTGAATATTTGTCTTTTTAATGTGACCTCTGTAGCCCTCACCCTAGTAGTGGTCAGAGCTGTTGTCTTCCAGATGTGTACCTAATGTGTCGAAAGTATTGTCCATGTATTTACTTGTAGGTCATCTGAACTTCTGTAGTGCTTCAAGTTTGCATGTTACACTTAAGAATCTGGTCCAGAAGACCAAGAAGGATTTCATCCTTTAATGTAGGCCGTGCTTAAGGAAAATTTGCTCACATTGGGCTCAATTTTCTGATCTGAGTTTAATCTTTCAGTTTAAGAAGGGTAATGCTGTTCTTTACGGAAGGATTTTGATGCTCTTGGGAGGTCACAATATCAGCTCCATACAGTAATGCCATTGGCAATCCAGGATTGCCTTAGAAAAAAGATACCATCTGCCTGTATGAGATGGGTTTCTGTAAATAAATTTGAGACAGAAGAACATACCTATTACAAAATTAAAATAAAGCAACACAAATAAAGCTTCATTCATGGTGAAATCTAATCTCAGTTAAATGATGTGGTGCTCTTTTCCATCTGCTAGTCCTTTTCTTTCAAGCAACTTTTTGTTGCTTTAAAGCCCCCTAGAAATCTCATTAATGAGAAGTGTCCCATCTGGGTCAGGTATGTGAACCTTCAGGGATCTAATTGTCTCTAAGCAGAAGAGAAAGGGGAGATCCTTTGATTGGAGACAGTAAAACTGTGCTTTGGTCAGGTTTGTGAAGGCTGCATTGCAGTATATTTGCACGTTGGTTTGGCTAGACAAGAAGATTTTTTTCCATCCCATCTTCTAGCTCATGGGTACTTGTGAGCATGCTTAGAACTTGTCTGTTCCTTTCCCCCTCTTCTCATTAGCTTTTGAATAATTTCATGACCAAAAGTGTCCAAGGAAACTCATCTTTGTGGAGACCTTAGCCTGTTCCCATGGTGTTGATACTGTAGGATTGGGCAAAGGAGAAAAATGCGATCTTATCCAGCCATCAACTAAGCTTAATTTTTGGTCAGTGCTACAGCATATAGCTTCCCTCTATGACGAACATATCTATTAATGAATAAATATCTGATCTTGTTATTAAGAACTTTGTGCACAGATTCTTTTTACAAGTATAATGTTTCTCTAGTGAATTAATGATGCAGTTATTTGCTTCACAGAGGCATACTGTAACTTTTATCACTAGTTGAACTAATAGGAGAGCAGCTTCTTTCTTTCTAGATCTTATTTTTTGGTAAGCACAAATTTATACAGACCAGTAAAAGACTGGTTGTTCTAACAAATTGGTTTTATTGAGCACTCTTTCTACTGTGAGTATTCAATTCAGCTGGGATGCAAGTTTTGCTTTGTAGTAGCTCATTGCTTAGGCTGCTCGGTATTCACAGTTGTCAGTCTCACTTTATATAATCTTTTTCCCCAAGAAAAGCTTTTAAACGTTTTCTTGTTTCTGTTCTTGATCAGCCTATTCTCTAACTGAAGAATCTAATTTAGAAAACAAGGCCATCTGAGGGCAAGTAGTAGTGCTGGAGATCTATTTAAAGTTAACGTGATTTAAGTGAAGAGTTTTTGCTTCCAGGCAATTAATCTTTAGAGACAGAGCAATAGAATACTTCAGTAATTACTTCAACAGTAAGGATCTGTGATGACCTGAGCCAATAATGCCTTTTAATGTGGTAACTTCTAAACTACTAATTGGCCAACCCCCATCTCTTGCTATATTTTGAACCTAATAGCTGGCGATGGACAAAACACTAGTGGCTTGAGATAAAGAATAGGTTTTTCCATTGTTTTTAAGTTCAGAATACTTTGGAATTAAGAACGTGGTAAAAAACACCAGTGAAACGTAGGGGAAGCTACTTCTGCCATTAAGTTATGGCTGAAAATAAGTTCTACAAGAGTTTTTGTCTTCAAAGTTGTTTTAAAAGGCTGTACTTACTTTCCTCGTTTCTCAATTTAGAAAATAATTGATCATTTAAGAACTGAGGTAGTTGAGTGTTTTCAGACATCAGTAATTCCTGTAAACCCCTGGATCTGCGCTTGCCTTATTGCTGTTAGGTGCTCCAAACACACAGTACTTCAGCATCACCAGTATATCTGCTTAGGATGCATCTGAGATTGCAGGTGATCAGGCTGGAAAGAGGAAGAGTAGAAATCAGTGATATCAGTTCCATTGCAGTATCTTTTCTGTTATCCTGCATCCATCTTGCTTTCCCTGAAGAGCCACCCCTCAGATTTCAGATGGAAAATGAGGGGAGCAGAACTCCCCAAGAGCAGTGGCGTGTGTGGCTGGTGTGTATATACTGGTCCTGACTGGCAGAGCATCAACTTGTTTCTTGGTAGGTGGAGCCCTAACTTTGCTGTTGCTGGGTAGAGTTGAAGAAGGTTGTAAAAATTACAGTAACTTGGCTATATAAATCAGTACACTCTAGAACACTGTTCTGAGGACCAAAACTGTCATGAGAACTAAAATTCTTGCCCTTCTATCACCCAGATTGTTGCTGTTCATATTTTTTTTTTTCCCAGCTTAAGTTCTCATCATCTAGTTTGAATTTGTTAGAGACATAACTTTGGCTTTAGATTTGTGCTGACTGGAACTGACCTGTAATTGCCATAGACCTGTTGACATTGTCTTCTCATTGGAGGTTCTGTTAAACTTTTGCTAGATGTATAAAATAAGCATAGTGCTGGCTTTTATTTTATTATTTTTTTACTATTGAAAAAAAATCATGTTTTACAGTATTCACTTGAGTTGATATTTGGGTGCATTTTCACATGCATAGTCTGTATATACTGTACTTTCTGTAAAGTTGCTTTTCTTTTCCCCTTTTTCTCTGCCAAAAGGAATCAGATACACCACCTTGCACAGCTCCTAATGTTTACCAGTTCAGTCTTCAAGCACCGACTCAGCTTATGGCCAGTTTAGCGCCCGCATTGCCCCTGCCAAGTGGTAAACCCCAATCTGCGCCTCCGAGAGCCCTGATAATGGCCGCCAGTAATCAGGTATGAGCCAGCAACTCTGGCACGAGCGAGCGATCACGTCGCAAGTGCAGGTCGTGTGCGCTGTGCTGTCAGTCTGAAAGCCTCTGAGGAGGGCCTGCATAGAGCATGTGCTGAGCTTCGTGTGGTCATAAAAGTACTTACCTGCTGTGTCAGAGGTGCGGGGAGAGCAGAGGGTGGGAAGGGGTTTAGAGTAGAAGAGCCCCTCCACAACACAGACACCTAAGTTAGAGGAGGAGTGTCAGGTGTCTGACTCCTTGAGTTGTATTTGAGGTCCTGGTGCCCAACTAGTGAGATTTGTAGATCTTTAGGCTGTTTAATTTCCACCACCATATAGATTGTAAGATAGTTTTTGAATTTTAAGGAACAGTACTGACCTTTCTAGGCTTATTTAGTTGTCTTGATTTTGATTTATTAGAACAGATTTGATTACACTTGTAATATTCTGTAGTACATTTTAAAGGTAGAGAAGATTAATTATGGACATGTGCACAAAATTTTTTACCAAAAAATTAAATGTGTGCATAAATGTGCTGGGACCTAAATGTATTTTGACTAATGTATCCATTCTGGTACAACCTCAGTGCATCTTTCTGTAGGAAAACACTCCGTCAGTCTTGGTAATTAAAGCTATTAGTCAAACATGCCTCACATAAGGCTTAATGCAAATTGTGGGTTTTAGGTTGCCTATGGTAACAAAAGAGTGAGCTGGTTTCTTTGAAACTTAGTTTCGGTCAGGTTCTCTTCCTTCTTCTCCAAGTCCTTCTTTCAGAGTTCTTGGGAATCAAGGGCTGGGAGATTTTCAAATTAACAACTTTGCCTTTTTTTTGTTTAATTCACCACTTACTTCATGGATCTTCACTGGACACTCACCCATTTGTCCATATCTCTGTTCCTAGAGAGCCCAGACCTGGGCCCAGCACTTCATGTGTGACCTCACCTGTGTTGAGTAGAGGGGAAATGATCACATCCCTTGACTTGCCTTTGGTTTTAAGCTTCTAACTGATTACACAGATTCTTCCCCTCCTTTCTTTCCCTACTGCTCAGTCCCACCTAGGCAATACCAACTTACCTGCACAGACAATGTATTAGTGAGAAGCTAATAGAATAATACATTGGTTATAGTATCTGCAATTGAGTATTCACTGACTAGTGAATACAGTCCAGTTGAAAACTTTAGAAGTTTTTTTAGAATAAAAGTGGGGAGTTATTTTAAGTTAAACTTCATCTAATATATAAACTTAGTGTAGATTATTCTTTCCTTTACAGCTCTGCTTTTCTGAAGAAGTACCCTGGAGCTAGTTAGGAGGCATGCAGTTGTTAGTACAAAACAAGTTGGCATTCAGAGTGTTTGCCACAGTTGTGAAGAGGCAATGTGTTGTGTGAATTTTGGATCTCTGCTAGAATTTTGAATCTTGGAAAGCAACTGCTCTGTAGCACTTCTTGTGGCTTTCTGTTCCTTGGCTGTCCTTTCAAGTGATTGTTAACTGTTCTGTTAGTAGTTTTATAGTACTTATATGTTTAAAAGTAGGAATTTTTCTGTGGCTTTGCTTAACAAAGGATGTGCCTTTGAGAATCACATTAAGTCAGAAGAATTTCTTGCTACCTACAGTTTAGAAATGGGATAATAGGCTATTTGCATTGAATTTACCAAAAGCTTATATTTTGTGAAGTAGAAGTGGGTTTTTTTTGGTAAAGTTTATGATTGAGTCAGAAGTGGGAAATGAAATCATTTTACCCCAGAACACTGTAAATATCTCCTTTGTACTTCTAACTTTCTGGAGCATGACTGTGGTAGATTATAGTTTTTCTTTTGAGTTGATGAGACTCAGCTAGCTTAGGACTCTTAATAGGCACATTCTACCATCTTAGAGGACTCCTGCCCTGATAGATTTGAACATGTGGAAGACTTTCTTAAAAGCAAGTCTTCTTTCATATTAAAAAAAATTTGAAAAGGACTCATTTGTCTGCACGGTGTCTTAAGCTTTCTCCCTGGCAACTTTTTCCACCTCAGTTCAGCTTGGAAACATGTACCTAGGTGTTGAGTACAACTCTCAAAAGCAGGAGGTGCCAAGAGCACTTAACTGTATTTTGAACAAATTACTGCCTTCGAGGCAAATTTGCTGCTGTTAAAGCTTCCTGGTATTTTCATTTTTGAAACATATTTGGTGTGATTACCAATTCTATTTATGTACTGCATAATTAATTGGAGAATTTCCAGATAGTTCAGGGGCTGATTAAGCTCCTGGCACATGTCTGTGTGCTTTTCAGGATGATCATCCATCATTTTTCCAAGGTAATCATTCTTTTACTCTGCTGACAGCAGTTTGAGATTTTACTTGGGGGAGCAGAGCAGTTTATGAAGCAGTGCTGCCCATTGGAAATAAGCAGAAAAACAGATGTTGATATGCATGTCCAGATGAGTAGAGGAAGCAGAAATTGCTTGGTAACTTCCCGAGGAGAGGAGGGGACTACATTCCCTGTTACTTTGAGATAAGTTTAATTCATGCTGGATTGCTGTTTGCTAGGTTTCCAAAATGAAGACAGAATAAGCTTCCTTTTCCTTAGGTCAGAAGAGCTCTTTCATTTACATTTTAAGATGCTTTCTTTTTTCCCTCAAAGGGTTATGTTTTGATTCCAAAGTATCTAAAGCCAGTAAGCACCGGTCCCTCTGCTGCACTGGCTGGCTTCTAGTGTGTCTGAGAAAGTCTCCAGTAAAGATGAGTGGTGTCTGATTGGGAGTATATTCGTTGCTATGGAGACAACTAGGAAATGAAATCTTAATGTCTGTGCTGAAATACCACAGCCAAAACTTGTAAAAGGACTTGCAGGAGTAGATTCCTTTTTTCAGATTCTTTTGAATTTGGCCAAATAAGGCAGAACATTTAAACTTAAAAACTGCTTTTTTTATGTTGCATTACAGGCACTTCGGTGGCTAACATACTTTGTTTCAGAGTTTGCTTTTATCCAGAACAATTATTAATGGTGTCACTTTGTCTCACTAGTACTGCTGATACAGCTAGTATCTCTTGAGATGGTTGCTGGAAGGTTAACAGTGTTGCAAATATAATTAGTCAGGGACTTGAGTCAAAATTTCTTAGATGAGTCGAAACAGTTAGGTGTAGCTCACTTGGATGAAGGATAAGTTTCTAAAGACACATTTAATTCACATCAGTGCAGAAGCATGCTGAATTACCTTTATATATTAAGATACTTCAGTGTTTTCAGTATGTCAACTTCAATTTAGAAATTACCTGATTTTTAAGCTATTTAGGTACTGAAGGCTTCTTTACTCAACCAAATGACTTTTTTTTTTCTTTTAATTAAGAATGCTCTCTTTTAGAGTGAAATAATTTTTGTCCATGCATTTTCATAGGAAGTAGGCTATGGTTGTCTACTTCAGAAACAATTTTGATTCTAAATGTCAGACTCCCATCTTCTGTGTGTGACGGAACATTGTTTGGTTTTAACATATGCAAAACTTAGGGGATTGTTTTATTTCCTTTCCTAAGGAATGAAGAGAAGGAAAAACTGGATCTGAGTTTCAGAGGTTGTTCAGCTGAAAAGAGTACTAGAGGTTTTTCGTCTAAGTTGCCCTATACTTATATAGTCTTTATGTGGTGCTGTCCTTCCATGTGTGGAAACTGAATTTGCCTGACCAGACCCTGGATAACCTAATCTGACTGCTCACAACAGAATGTTGGATTGAATGCTCTCCAGAGGTCTCCATATAAATATCCAGTGTAGATGTTTATAGGACTGTATGAGATCCTCTGGCCACATAGGCAGTTGCTTCCTGAGTGCTTTTTGAGTTGCAGGAAAGACAAAGTTTAAACAGTAGTTTCTTAGAAACATAAACAAACCCACCATAAATAAAAGACTTATGGAAATGTAGAAAACATATCTTCCTTCTGTTTGCATAATAGTCCTTTATCTTCCAGTGTCATTGTAATCAGATTTTTGCTCACAAGCTGAGATTGATTTGAATAATCACATATGCATTTCCTCCGCAGACTTTTTTACATGTACTGTATTGATATCGCCTCATCATTTGGAAAGGGTTTTTCTTCCTGTAGTAATATTTTTTCTGTTCTAAACCAAAAGTGAGAATTCTGAGTGAGGTAAGATTTCTCTTTAAGGTCTGAAACTGTCAGCTTTGTGCTAAAAAAAGCTATTATCTCTTGTTCTGTGTAGTGACAAGTATGCAGATACACTTCATGGCCCATGTCACAACAGCAGCAAAGTTGCAGTATGAGTTCTGTCTTCTGGTAGCATTGTTTTGACTCTTGCCCCTCAGTTTTGAAACTTGGGTACTGACAAGATCAAAAAGGGTATTTATTTTGTGTGTCATTCTACTTTCTTATCATAACGTAATTCAGTATTTGCTGTGATGCTGACAGTACTGTCTACTGTCAGTCCTTCATTTTGGTGCTAGGCCCTCTACTCTCTATAAAAAAAATACTAATTTATCATGGAGCTGCTCATACTAGTGCTGCCTGACCTGTTGTGAAAGGTGAAGAGAACCTTGACCTTTGTGTGGTAGCTCTGCCAGTAGTCTGTAATGAAGTGAAATAAGATACCAAATACTGAAATAGTCTGCTCCATTGCAGCTTTTATTTTCCAAGTTCTCTTGTGCTGGAAGGTAAGAAACATCTAAAATTTTTCTTGCTTTTGAGCTCTCTTTAGTCCCCATGTTGGTTTTTCTTTTCTTTGCTGTTCTTATGGTGGGGTCCATAAAAATTTCCCCTTTTAACAGCAGCAGAAAAGAGTTCGGGCTTACTTTATAAAATCTATCCAGGACTCAAGATTTTATCAGTTGTAGCTGAAAGTGGCCGATACGCCACTGTAGAGAAGTGTCTGTTTGCTGTGCTTTGAGCCTTACTTCCCTAGATTGCCAGTACTAAACAACTTTTGGAAGAACTTATTTTGGTTTATCTCTACTTCAGCTTAGAATTCTAAGCCACATAGAAATCTTACCAGGTTAAGAGTACATCTAGGTAGCATGTGCAAGTGTCTTGCAGAATCCTGTTACTTATCTAAAATAATGAGACTAGGTTGCCTAATAATTGGCGTATTGCTTATGCACTTGTGTCTAAAATTTTAGTTAGGCCATTGTCCATTATTTCTCTGCAAAGCAATGAATCTATTTCATAAAGAAGAAGTAGTTAAATTTGTTAGTGTATTTACAGATGTTATTCTCAGAAAGTCAGCGAGTGCTACAAGCCTAAAATAGAGAATTTGGAAATAATTGCAAACGTTGTGAAATATTTTGAGAATGTGTGATAGGTTATTTAAGGGATACTTAAAATGTTGATGGTACATTAAGGTAGCACTGAATACTACTCTGGTATTTCACATGAAATGGTTTTGAGGTGTGTGTTTGATTACAAGTCTGATCAACTGCAGACTAGATTCAGTCACAGCCTCTAATACTGTACTCTTAACAACAAAATACTAAATATGTGATCTTTCAGAACTGCCTTATGCCTTTTCTAAGCTTTTCCTTTACCTCTGTAAGTACTTAGCAATCATTTTGGAGCACAGTATGTATAATCTCTTTTTTAAGTTGAGCACAGATACTTTATTACCAACATTTTTCTGCCTTTTTTTCTTCTTATTTTAGAAATGCTATCAGATAAAAAAAAAACCCAACTAACAAAAGACCAGAACAATTCAGAAGCCTGTTTATGTTTAGACTTCAGCTCTGTTATGTTACTTGTATTATTTCAAATTGTAGGGGATTGATTTTTGACAATAAATTTGCTTTTTGAATAATGGAACTCTTTAAATGTCAGCAGTTTTGTACAGTAAATTTGCCAGTATTTAAGAATAGAAATTTGGTTTCCTTAGCAAATAATTACTTGGCATTTCTATTGCAACCAGATTTGTTTTCTTGAGTTTTTTCTGGGGCTTTTTATTTTTCTTTTTTCCTCCTTTTTTTTCTTTTTTGTTTTTCTTTTTTTTTTTAAGTTCTAGGGGATTTGTTTGTTTGTTTTTCTGTTATTTCTTTTTTTCCTGGAAACCATTTAAACCTGGTATATGATGCTGAACTTCACCTTATCCCCAATTCCAGCCTTGTCTTAAATATGAATTCTTTAGTTTACCCTCCACATCTAGCAGATTATTCAACACAGCTAAAAGTCAAACCAGTTCTATCATTCATTTGTTGAATCAATAACCTTAAGATGTGAGAGATTGTTCTGTCTAGAGAAATAGATCCAAAGAAGTTGAAACTTCTAAATCGAAAATTTGTCTGTTGTATCACAGATGAAGGGCTTTCTTGTTGGATTATCTGATCTCTCTAGACATCATCTGCTTACAGATGTCATCTGTGATAGTGTGAGTCCTGAGCATAGGAATGTCCAGAAGTTTGTGCACAGGAGAAAGATGTTTGATACAGCCTCTTGAGATTTCCAGAAACATGAAGTAAATTTCGTTTATCAAAGGTTCTGAAAGAAGCTAAGTGAATGATTTGTGTCCCCTTTTAAACAATTAACTAATTGAAAAATGAGGTACAAAAAATTCAGTTTTTGTAAAAGATGGAGTTCACCAGGAAAGCCCTGCAGGAGTTTGTGCTGCCTAATGTCTAAAAGGCAGTGGATGAAGCCTGGTGAAGTTTGCTGGTGGTGTGAAGTACCTTAAGGACTACCTGAGAAAAGATGCAGGAGGACCTTTCAAGGTGATGCACCAGGAGGGAAAGAAATAATTTAAATTTTGTAGAGAGTGATAGGCCCTGAGCAGACAGTTTCTTGTAAAGATGACATTGTGGTGTTCTTGCAGAACACCAATAATAACAGTAATTTTTCCATTTTCTTCGTCATCAGAGGAAAGTCAAAACACAAATGGAAGCAGAATGAGGAAAGATGTTTATAGTGATCAAACATAGGGAATTGCTTCTGTGTGAAGAAAGAATGATTGCTTAACCTTGACAAGATGAGGTACATGATCTAGGTCTGTGTCACCATCAGCAGTATATGAAAAAGTTAGAGAACAGAATGACAAGAAATTATTTACTCCAAGAACTGATAGATCATCCTGTAGTAGGCTCAAATTAAATGTGATGCTCATTTAAGCTGTGAAATGCCATAGCGCAGGATGCTAAAAGGTGATGGTTTCAAAAAAATGAGCAAACTAGAAAACAAAATGTGGTTGAGAACTGGTAAATATAAAGATATAATCTCTGACTGAAGTGATCCCTGAGTCAGCTTCCTTAAGAACCTCTCTCAGCTGAGGAGTCATAAGACTGATGGATTCAGATCCTGCTCCAATAGATTGACAGTGTTTATCTTGATGGCCTAAAAACAATGCAGAATGCTTCATCACAAGCTCGAGTTCATGTTCTGGCTAGGTTATTAATCATTCTTGGAAAGCTTGTTCACCTGTTGAGCAAACAAGGGGTATGACATCTTTTAGGGGTACAGGTAGATGCACTTGTCATACTTGCTGTGCTGCTTG
The DNA here is from genome assembly GCA_013400855.1 of Buphagus erythrorhynchus. Taxonomy (NCBI): domain Eukaryota; kingdom Metazoa; phylum Chordata; class Aves; order Passeriformes; family Sturnidae; genus Buphagus; species Buphagus erythrorhynchus. The sequence continues at coordinate 22,579 of VZTT01072585.1, forward strand.
TTGCTTGTCTGATCTTGGGATCATCTGCTGTCCTGCTCTCAGTAGGTGTTTGTTTGTTTTTGTTTGTTTTTTGTTTTTTATTTTTGGTAAATCCTCATTCATATTGAGGAAGAAATTCCCNCATAGTTGAGGGTCACTGTGATTACTGGCTACTTTTAGTGTTTTAGTATTATAGGGTAATTTTTAGTATTTTGATAAAATTTCAAGTAAATGTTTGTATATAATTGAATCAGAGATATACTTACTGAACTAGAAAACTTTGCACGAGAATGTGACATGGTGTGTTTGCTTGAAGGACCACTTGCCAAAAATATAAAACATTCTAATTTTTTTTAGTTTCGTATTGTTTACTTGGCTAAAACATCTACTAGAAGCTATTTGTGAAACATACATCAATAAATTATGTTTGGGAAGTAGTGTCTCCTAATAATGAAAAATCCTCAGCTTGCATTTCCTTTTTCTCTTTGTCCTTGAATTATTTTGCCACTGGTAGTCTGAAAATAACACTTGGTGTGTCTATCTTGAGAGTTCACAAGTTGTATGTTGAAGATTGATTAGGTTGCTGTAGGACTATACAAATCAAAAATAATTTTAAGGTTTTTTTGCCACCCTGCAGTTAACTGTGGTTGTTCCTCAACACTTGTCTTTACCAGTTTGTCTTTCTGGATGCTCAGTATCTCTTCTAGTTACAGTTTGACAGTAAAATGTTGCTTATGGAATTACGCTTTCAATAACTGTTCTTGTTTTGTGCACACAATTGTAATAGTGGCTTGGTGTTCTC
>VZTT01072591.1:0-11305 GCA_013400855.1 Buphagus erythrorhynchus
TTTTGGTTTTGGTTTTGGTTTCATAGAGTTTTAGTTCTGTTTAATATTCAGTTTTGGATTTAATCAGACTGTTCCAAGGACATGTTCCAAGGACAGAGTAAAGCATTTGGAATGGTGCATTGCCACAATAAGGAAGGGAAGGACAACTTGAGGCTAACTCTGATGGGTGAGAATAGAGCTTGTTTTCAGATGTTTGATAGGTTTTAGTAGTAAATTTATGGAATTCATACAACTGCTGTTGAACATGTTGGTTTAGAAGGGCAGGATGGCAATTAGACTTAGATGATTGTTGATTATAATAGAGAGTTAAGTTGTTATAGCAACTGTAGCTCTCATCTTACCACTGTGCACACGAAAGCACATACTAAAGAAAATAAAGGGGAAAAAGAATGATCTTTTCCTTTCTCCCAATAGTCTGCAATCATAATTAGCATAATTGATATTAAAGATTTTTTCTTTTACAGTTTCTAGTACTTAAACATTACTATGCAAAAACAATTAATTTTGCAATCAACAGACAAATTACTGAAAAAAAATCTTTTTTTTTTTAGTTAATATTGGATTTCAGTGATTTATCATCCTAACCATTTAAGGGACATATACATAATTCAGTCCTTNTACAATTAATTCTGTAATCAACAGACTTAAATCACTGAAAAAAAAAATCTTTTTTTTTTTTAGTTTATATTGGATTTCAGTGATTTATCATCCTAACCATTTAAGGGACATATACATAATTCAGTCCTTTTATAATTCATTAGATGTTGTTATTTTTCTTTCCTTTTCAAGAGTTAAGGAGGTGTAATACTGTACTCTGGCATACTGTTGGTACCTTCTGCTGATTATAAACCATAGCAATGCAATTAGTCCACAGCAGTTAATTGAATAATTGAGGCAGTAATATTTTCTGTGTGCTCAATATATTGGATTAAATCAAAAGGCATTAAGAAGGCAAGTCCAAGAATTGTATTCCAATTTATGCCAGCTGATTCTTTGGACTGCTGGCTGGTGCTTTTCATCAATTTATGGGTTTTTAGGGAAGGGTTTCAGAGAGTATCTCAGTCAGCTGGCAACACTGGGAATGTTCTGGGTGTGCCACAACTGACAGTGAGGAAATCTGGGATTTATTTCCTGCTCTGCTCCTGGCCTGAGACACCAAGTTAAAGATGAGGGAAAGCCAAGATTTGTTGCCCATGGAAATCTTGCAATGTGTGTGTGTGCTCTGTTTGGGTTATTTTGTCTTTTTGTGCCTGCAGAAGGCAGAGCTCTGCTCCTAGGTTGTCCCTGATTTATTGCCAATTCCTTTGACCTGTCCAGGATTTAAAGAATACAGTTCCTTGTGGAATGGGCAACAAGTTTTTAAGAACATTTTCATAGTGACATTTCAGAAGGACTCGTTTCTCTGAAGGAGTGACACTAGAGAACAGCAGCCTTTTTCCTCTAAATTGGTCACCAGAAATGTGAATAACTGGTTTCTGTTAGGCACAGGAAATTCTGTTTGCACTCCTGCCTCCATTTGGTTAAAAGCACAGGCACTCTGGTACTTCATTTTACATCAACTGCAAAAAACCACAAGTGTTGTTTTTAAACTGAGAGGTCAGGAAAAGTTAGTTTTATGTGAATGAAATGAAGAGCACTCAGATTTTCGATTTTCTCAGTAACTTACAATTATTTGTTTTGAATATCTTTACCATTTCTAAAGAGAACAATTTTAGTCTAGATAGAGCTGTTGAGAATTGAAATGTCAACTAATAGTTTTAAGTACTTGCTCGTGATCCTTTCAAAGGTAGTTTGAAAGAAAATGAACACATGCTCTCCATTAAACAGATGAGATTTAAATGTCTCCAAATAATGCCTAATTTCAAGTTGTAGAAATTTAGAGTTTATGTGAAGAAGGTGAATGGCCTGTTTTTGTGGAATCAGCTCTAGGAAAGGTAGGCTGGGAGATTTAGAATACCTGGCAGCAGAAAAGTAGTTAAGTCTGACCATTAGAAACCCTTATCATTAGAGTTTGATATTTAGCTATAAAAATTTGCTCCAGGCTAAAAATTAGACTCAGCAATTCCCAACATATGAGGCTCTAAATTACTTTTAAGATGTACACAAAAAGCAAGTTTGCTTACACATCCATTACATCTACATCAATAGTTCTCTTTTAGCTCAATATTTTATGTGCTACAAACTAAGTGCTCCAAAAGTAGATAGAGGTTTCTGGTCACTAGTTTAGAGCCTATTTTTCTATCTCCTCCACGTTTGTTTCAAGTCTTTTATGGAGCCTTTAAATTACATCCATGCAAAGTTAAAGTGTTTTATTTCCTCAGATTTAACTCTACAATTTTCATTTTTAATAACTTTCATTTTTTTTGAAGTATGATATCCTCATTCAGGGCCATCTGCTTCTTTTCCTGCTCTTTCAAAGAGAACTTTTCTGCTTTTTGGGCAGCCTGCCTTCAGCTGACCAGAGGGGGAAATAACAGAATTGTCCTGGCCTGAGTGGATCCCCAGGTAAATCCCTCTGCAGTGCAGGTGTGTCTCTGCAGCAGGTGCAGCTTTGTTCAGCTCCATGGACATCATCTGTTTGCAGCCATAACAGAATTTTGGAAAGATTCTCTCCCAAACACAATATTCTTTGATCTCAGAGGTGGGAACAAGGTGTAATGCACGGAGAAATTCAGAGCTGCACAAGTCTGTAGGAAAACAATTTCTGCGTTTCACAGGATTTTGACGTTTCACAGTAGAAGTGGTTTGATGGAAGGCAAATTGTAGAAATTCCCTGGGCAAGAAGGTTGCACACTGGCTGCTGGAGGAGTGCAGAGCTGGGAAATGCAGGATCTTGCCAGGCTGCCAGTCTGGCTGTTAATGAGCCAGGGCTGGGGCTTTGCAGGGAGCCACGTTGGCCACTTTGACTTCTGAGCCAGCAGAGTCCCACAGTCCATGAGCAGGGATCCCTGTGGCCCTGACTGCTGCCTCATTTCTGCTTTTTCTCAGAGCTGTAAGTTTTATGTGTTATTTAAATTTGGTGCAGTGACAGGTAGAGGTTCAAACTAAACAAAAGTCACTTTGTCTTTGAAGTGCAGATTAGCCAGGACACGTTGTCCTGGCCATCAACCCTGATTCTCTGAAAACAACACAAATTCTGAAATAACTATGGAACAAGCACATTTATGGCACATCTTTTCCTTCAGCACTAATAATTCTGAAAATTCTTTTTATGGTATTTGTCATATTAAGATTCTGCTTCTGCAGAGGATTAAGTGCATAAGTAGTTCATATAATTAGTTCTCAAATCAGATGCTTGGAACACATGTAAAGCTGACCATGACTTCTTTACCAGGCTGAGAGCTCCACTCTAACTCAACCTACTTGTAACAGGCTATAGCTCCTCTGTCTTGGAATCCTTCAAAAGAATTTGTAATTGAAATCATGAATACTTTGCTTTTGTTCTGATAACATGATCTGCAAAAGTCAGTCTGTGGGTGTGAACAATTGGCAAGACATCCATGAATATTAAAAGGAGGAGTTAGTTGGGTTCCAAAGTGCAATCAAAGGAATTGGAATAATTAAGACAGCATCTCTTAAAAACTTTTTTCTGATATTTATTACCTTATCTATAGTATGTTAAAGATCCCTCTCCATTGTGATGTCAGACATGAACTTCCCATTAACCACAATTAATCTAACAGCCACTGCCACTGTACCTGCAATGATTTATTAACAGGTAATGAAGTAGTCAGTGGCAGAGTCCAGCACAGAAGCTGCAGAACCTGAGTTCATAATTGCATCTTGACTGCTTAATGTGCACCCCTTGTGTAGGCCAGCAATCCTTCAAGCCTGGTTAAGAAGTTCTTGCCTTTAAAAAGTGCTTAAGCACGTGTGTAACTGCTGACTGAGTGGGGAGGTGAATGCTCTCTTGTATCTGGCTCTCTCTGACCTCGGTATTCTGGCATAGAAACATCATTTTATAAGCCTGCAGAGAGAGTGAAATGGTTCAGGTAACACCAAAGAGGATCTAAAGCTTTATTTTAGTGTATTGGCCCTGCTCTCCAGCCTCACTGCATTGTGGATGAGCAACACTCTCGTTCCATAGACTAACAGAGGATACCAGTTCAAAGGGGTATTTCTAATAAGGGTTTAGGAATAAAACAGAACATTAAAATTTAAAAATCCAGTATTAGAGTACTGCAGTTTTATTCAGTCATGCTTGGCTTATTTTACACACCAAGAAAATTATTGCAAGTGAGATATCAGGACAGTTTTCTTTATCCCATTTAATTATTGCTTGATTAATATTTGATGCAGGGTTTGCAGAAAGAGATTTTTTTTCTTCTTCTTAAGGCAGTAAAAATTAATTTGGGACAATATAGGTGTTTTATCTCTTACCAATCAATAAAATATAATCCTCCTAGTTAGTGGGTTATTCTCCCTCTGTTGTACCATTAGATACCATTATCTAATGGCATCTGTTGTACCAGATACCATATCTATACCATTAGATATATCTAATATCTACATTGACCAGAGCAGAAGTGACTGCCTGCATTCTGCAATTCATAATCCACTCTGCCCAACTCCTCATCAATTATTTTTTGCTGCAAACTGTAGTGCCACTGATAGGTATTTTATCCTGGTGCTGCATTCCCACTGCCTGCAGCCTGGTGCTTTGAAGAGCCTCAGAAGTGTCACTGTTTAACAGCACTGCCCCGTGCATCTGCTCCAAATTTTGTTCCAAGTTGCTCACATTCTGTTTTTTTACAATACACTTTCATACCCAGAGAGTAAACACATTTTGTTTAGTAGCAATTTATTTCGAAGAGAGCCCTTCTTAAGTTCTCAGTGAGACTGTGTCAAAATGTGCAATTGGGGGAAAAAAAAACTTGAGCGCAATGTGAAAATTATTTTTCCTTTAAATTACCGTGGTAGAATTTTCTGTAATTAAAATGTAAACTAAATGCCATGTGCTTTAAAGAGGACACTGTGACTGTTTTTCATATTAGTGACTTTGTCACAGAATGGTTTCTTTTTGAAATCCTTACTTGATGGGAGGTTCCCACCAAGGAAATGAAAGTACACCAGTGGATGATCATGACCCATATTATAAATATTTGATCAGCCCATTTTCACAGGAAAAGCTCCCCTAAAAGGTTGCAAAAAATTATATCTATGTGGGGACCTATAAATATATATTAAAGCGAATGTAAAAATGTTTTTCAGGGGGGAAAAAAAATCTATGTGAGAATAATCCTGTTAGAAATGATTGTGAGGCATTGCTTAAATCTCTGAGATTTCTTCATAAAGTTTTTTTGAGGGACTTTGTATTTTTCTCTTTAGATGTGTTAAATTATCTGTCTCTGTCTTGAGCCATGAATCTTTTGGATGTTTCTGAATGGGAAGCAGAGTTTTCAGGGATTGTGCTGATCTGTATCCTCTTTCTTGATTTGTTCAGGTTAATCCAGAATGTTCTTTCCATCTGGGCTGGATGAGGGAAATGGAACAGGCTTTGGCTCTTTTCTCCATGTTTCTCTTGTTTTACAGAGAACTAGGAAATCAAGAAGCATTACCAGCTCTCTCTTGCCACCAATATACTGCCTTTGGCCACAACTAATTTAACATCTAACATAATGTAGTATACAAACAGGGCAAGCAAATCTCTTTTACCTTAAAGCCTTTGTGCATTTCCTTGTTTCTTTTTGGTGGAAACTACAAATTTTGACTTGTGGTTGTTTTTTTTTTTTTTGTTTTGTTTTGTTTTTTTTTTGGACAAGCCCAATTCCTTTAATTCAGGACAAAGTTCTTTTTGTTTTTCACATCTGTGTCCATGCTGCACTTCAGAGTGTGAATTTCTTAACACTTGTATACCTTAGAAAGTTTCCTTAGAAACAAATGTTGAACATGGACAGTAGGTCAGGTGATGAATTTGGAGGTTTGTGTCTATTTTGGAAGGTTCAGTAAGTGCAGTGACTGTGTGGTGCCACATCTCACAGTGGGTGCATGATGCACTGTGAGGATGTGCAGAGCCAGGTGCTCTGCAGAAATCCCACCTTCTTTTTTGGGAAGTGAAACCTTTAGCAGCCTTTGCATCTAAAGACTTTTTTTTTTCCTTGCTTTCCCATATGCTTGCCGAGCTTTTTGTATTCTAGCACGTGTCCTGTGGTCATAGCTCATTGTTGGTGTTTCTGACAGGAGCTGACTTCAGTGCAGGCTGCAGACTGAACCTGGCATTTGGCAGTGACCTCACGCCTTGTTCCACACCCAGCTCTGCTGAAGCCCCCAGAAATCCTGTGGGTGCTGACCAGTGCAGCTGCAGTGCTGGCAGGAAGGTCATTCTTCCATCCAGGGACCTGTCAGCTCTGACAGTCGCTGGACTAATCTGTTTTCTGATTTATGTGAGTTTGGTAATGGCATAAAATAAAAGCAAAGAGATCTTTAGGAGAGATGAGCCATTCTCTTGGTTATGTAGGTTAGTTCTTTGTAGATGCAGTGTGAGCTGTAGCTTCAGTATCAGATGGAGCTCCTTTTATCCCCAAACAGCACATGATAAAACCGTGGCATCCCACCTTTTTTTCTTTTTATGGCATTGAGAACATTTGCAGGGCTGCAAACCTGCGTTGGGGCCATTTAATCTATTTTATCTTTCAGATGTCGTTGTCTCATCAGATATGTACTGTAATGCAGAGCTGCCTTTGGCTTGGCTTTCTTGAAGTTGTTTTCTTGATTGGAACTAAATCTGGGATCAGCACAAAGTTTGATGGATTTTAAATATGAATTAGAAGTTAGGTCAGAAAAATGTGTAGTGGAAGAGGGATAAGGACAGGAACTGTAAGATAAAAGATGCAAAGATGGAAAAGACTGCTCAAACAAAGTGCACTTTGGAAGGCAGAACATGGACCAATGGGTGAAGGAGAAATGTTATTTATTTATTAATTATAATAAGAAATTAAAAATGTGGTAGTTTTATAGCAAAGAAAGAATCTTCATACAAAAATCTTGATATGAAAATGTGCCGAAATAAGCCACTTACAAGTCCTTCAGAGGACTGCAGACCACCAGCAGATCTGGGACATGAAAACACCAGCTCTGGATTCAGTTATTTATTTCCAATGCCAATTTATCAGTGCTCTATCACTTTCTGTGAATCAAATGAGTGAGTTCCACATCTGCTCATTTTTTGGAAGGGTGAATCTTGAGTTATAGGTGCGTGCAAATAATTTCAAGGACCTTAAAATTTTCACCATGGGAAAATTAAAGCACAATAGTGATTATTAGCATATCAATTCTAAATTAATACCCCAACATAATTACTTTGTCCTGCTCCTTTCTTTGTGAGCCATTGGTAGGTGGTAAGTAATCTCTTTTTAAGCTATTTTCCCCTCAATATGTCAGAGGAATTATTTGAAATAATTATGAAAGAGATATAGAATATAAATGTCAGAATAGATGTAGATGGGAAAATATTACTACAGAGGGGTTTTGTAATATGTTGGAAATGTCATTTATGGTTTTGTTTTAATGAATGGGTAATTAGTTATCTCACTTCTTAATGGAATCTTAGTAGATTAACTACATGCCTCATTCATATTATCCTACAGAAATTTTCTGCTTTTTTACAATGAATATTCTTTTTGCAGGGTGCCAATATGAAAAAGAAGGGACTCTTCTAGTGTAGAGAATTTGGGCTTTTGTCCTCTGTTGAAAGAATGTGGGGACATTTTTAAAAAATGCTTAAAATACATATGGTGGTGCTCTTCCTATACTTCCAACCCATGCTGGTGTGGATATCAGCTCTTACACCTGCATTTTTTTTTTAATTACATTTTAACCTTTATTTTAATTGTATTGGCTTTTATTTTCCCTTATTTTCATGGCTTTATTAATTTAAATGTTGATTTCAAAGTCTCTATGTTGTGAATCCTCTAAAGCTTTAAAAATCTCAAATACAGATGTTGAATGTTCAGTTTCCCTAAAAGTAGCAAAGAAAAAACTGCTCAGTCTTTGCTTCTCCTTATAGATGAACATGTTCCTGTAGAATATTTAGAATATTTGTTTATTTCCATAAAAGCTATCAACATGTAAAATCTCCTTTTTGCCTTTCTTAATGTGCATCACATCTTTATTCTATATACATAATTTATACTTATTGTTATGTGTTTTCCAAAACATTTTTCTTAGTTGGAAAGAAGTTTGCTAAGACACAAAAAAAAAAAATAAAAAAAAAAAAAATTGGAAAACCTGTTTAACATTCAGCTCTGCTGTTTGCCCTAAAGCTGTAATTTTCATATAATCTGCTTGTGAAAAAGCCCCTTGTCTGAGGTGCTGCATTTCTTGGTTGTTCTACTTTGATGTGTGTGTGTTACTGGGGTGTCCTGGCAAGTTCTTAAAACACAGCTAAGAGGAATTTTTGATGTACAACAATGAATAAAGACACTTTACTCTGGTTCTGAACCAGGAGTTAACCAATGCCTGAAATCCATCTCACCAGACCAGAATCTGCATGTTCAGAGACAGGGAAGAATAAATACCTCAGTTTTTCTCAGCTGATGATAATTTTTCCCATCACAATTTCAGGAAATCCAGGGAAAAGAGAGTCAATATTATGAAATCTGTGTTAATGTGAATAAATATATGTCTGTTAGTTTTACTGAAAAAAAATTATTCTAATTTTCTGAATTAGCTAATCCTATCAGTTACATTTAACCTTTCCATAGCTTTATGTGTTTAGAAGAAAACCCAAGGTTTCAGCTGAAATAACTTGGATTACTAATTTGTTTTCATTTTCTTTTATTTACTGTCTAGCAAAGTGCTATTTGCAGAGAAATTTGGCATCTCAGCTGAACCATTATATTCAGCTGTAATTAGAATAAACTGTTGGCATGAATTACTGAACATTGAGATTTGTTTGGAGACAGCCATTTCTTACCAGAGCTCAGACAGGAATTTGCTGTCTAACTTTGTGCTCTTGCAAAACACACTTAGTTTAAAATTTATTAGGTCATTAGAACCCTATTATCTTGTCTCAGAGGAGCTGATTTTAAAAGTAAGCATGTTTTCTGTCGAAGGTGACATCTTTACATTCAAACCCAGTTGCAATTCATTTTTCAGGTTTTGTTCTTGTTTTTCTTCATCAAAACAGAGAGGCATAAAAGCAGGTTAGAAGTAACTCAGTATTGAGGTAATACTGAAAAAATGTAATCCTTAAAAGGCCAGATTTATTGTTTGATGGCATTAGTGCCCAATTCTGGAAAAATAGGATTTTCCTTCATTTTAAGAGTTGTTCACAGTCATGGTGGAATTTAAGTTAGTTGTCAGTGTTCAGAGCAAAGTCAGAAACCAGGCTAGTAAGGAAGTTATGTCTGTGCTCTGCACAAGGAAGGGCTCTGGATCTCTCAACATCTCAGCTGAGCACTCCTGGTTACAGCTGAGTTTCAGGTCCAAGCAAAGCTTTGGGTGTCCCCACAGTTGTGTCCCCGTTCTGAAGAGAGCCACCCTTGCTGAGTGTCACACATTAAATCCATGGATGGTTTCCAACACGTTTGAGCATTACCCTCAGCACATGATCTGTAGTGAAATTGTGCATAAAAACAAAGCAGCTCTGAGAAGTTCAGTGGTCTGTCCTTAACTCCATTTTGTGTCGTGTGCTCTGGCCCAGGCATTTGTTCTGCCCTTTCTGTAAACCTGAATTGCCTGGAGACAAATGGGTCAGTTTATGCCTTACACCAAGACTGACATTTTTATGGTGCCTGGAAGACAGACTTTTAAAATTCTGCTATTTGAAAAATTGTCCTGATACCTGGGGAGAGCAGTCCCTGTTTCTGTGACAAAGGGAGGCCGTGGTGTGCTCCTGAGGAAGGAGCAGATCACCTGCACAAGGGGAGTTAGGCTGAGTTCTCTCAGCTGCTTTAAGAGATTTGAGCTCCTTGGGTCCATCTATTCAATAGAAACAAATGCTCCCAGATGGGGATGTGCATTAAAGCCTGGACCAGCCTTTGGGATAGTTTCTGGGTGAATTTTGTGACCAGCCTTTGGGATAGTTTTTGGGTGAATGCTGAGTTTAATTCACAGACAAGCAGCTGCTTCAGAATGCAGCTCCTGTTTTCCTTTCTGAGTCATTGCAAAGGGCTGCTGCTCATTTTCCTGCTTTAGCTGCTTTTGAGCTTAGCCTATTCCTCTCACCTCCCAATCATGATCTGACTTTCAAAAATTCATAATTAGTCCAATCTTGAATATTTTCAAGCTCCTTCTGGCTAGTAATGATGAAGCAGAAATGACTCCTGTCCTTTGGGCAAACTCTGTGACTGGAGAATCTTCCAGCTCTGCCATTCCCAATCCTTGCTTTCAGGCCCAGACAAGGGTGTATCTTCTGCTCCAACGAGCTTGTTCTTTTATTCACAGATTTTGGTGGCTCTTTTGCTGACTGATTCCTCCAAATGCATCCCTTCACTCTGTCTCAGTGGTTTCTTCAGTGTCTCCCTCATTCTGTCTCATTCCAAAACATATATCTGTGAAGAAATTGTCCATAATGAACAAGTTTTCCATACAGGGTTTTGCTTTTCATGCTCTGCAAAGCTTTCCTCTCCACCCCTCAAAGCAGGGAAATCAGAGTAGACTCTTCTTCTGCACAGACTTGCTGTAGGCAATTTAACCAATTTCACTTCTCAACCAGAATTTTCCTTCAGTGCATTCCTCTGTGCTTTCTTTAAAGCCTCCTACCTAGTTGTCTCTCTCTTTTGGAGACTTCCCTGCTGAGAGTCTGAATGCTGCTGATCATGCAGGCAGCATTCAATTCAGAAAAACATAGCAAGCATAATTTATCCTTCAGCTTCCAGCCCCTGTGTTGTGTCAGGGTTTGGTTTCTGCTTGCAGTGAGTGCACGAGCCTTCTGCAAAGATTGTTTGGGCTACTTGAAAATGTGGGAAATTCTCTTTTCACCTTTTATGCTCTAAACTTTTAGCACAGAATCCTAATAGACAAAGCCAGTAGCACTGAGTGAAAAGTTATTTTACAATCATACTACTACAATATGTTAAGAGACTGTACCAGATAAAGGAGAAAAATAGCCTTACCTCATGTACTGGCCTCTGTTCTGAGCCAATAAAATAGAAAATGCAAAACTCATGAAGTTTTAGTAAGAACTGTCCTGAAGGGCTCCTTCAAGCACTGCTCCAATGAATATTACTTTTCTGATTGTGAATTACATGGAATTGCAAGCACAAGGCATCTTCCTTTTTAAGTAAACTGACTAGAAGTTTCTTAGAGCAACCTGGAGAAAGTTGGATTAAACACATTTTAGTCCTGAGATTAAATTAAATTA
>VZTT01072602.1:0-17994 GCA_013400855.1 Buphagus erythrorhynchus
GAGGTTGTTTTTTTTTTTTTACAGAAGGCATGCAGCTTATTTGGAAGTAAGATCTCTGTATGGTAAATGTTTATCCTGTTACTGACCAATCATTTCCACTCCCATTGTTCACACTCTGCTACCCTCTTTAATAAATAGTTCCATCACATATGGATAAAATGTCTACATTCTTTTTTAAAGGGAAGTCAGAACAGAGATCACTGTATGAAGAGTGCATATTGAAGTCTTCCCTACTTATTAAGACATTCCCAACTTTGCTTTGTCTTTTCTTATCTATTCCTGCAGTTGTACTCTTTGAAACAGTGTTAATATCCTGACTTGTTTGTGTTCCTTCTATTCCATTACATTTCTACTGCAAAACACATCTCTCTGGGATTGNATTAGTGGCTCTCTTCAGTAGGCTCCATGCTGAATCCTTACAGGACCTTACACATTTCCCTTTGTCTTGCTCTGAGCTTCCATCCCTTAATGTGACTGTGTTTACACGCAGCATGATGGAGAAATTGACATGAAACATGAATGCCAACATAAGAACTTCTCTTCAGAAAGAAAAGACAGTCTTTAGACCGTATAAATTAAAATCTGATGCTTGGGATTGTGCACACGTTTATCAATAACATACACAGGAGCTATACAGGAGCTCTGTCACAAAAAGAGGGCATCAAAGCCTAGATTGCATGGATTTTTCAGATTTGCGTGGCAGATTTCATTTGATCAAAAAATTCAAATNATCAAAAAATTCAAATGTACACCTCACGTTTAGTTCAGCATACCCTTTCAGACCTGCTTGTGAATGTCACATTCTGAAACCAAGGTATTTCTATAAAGTTAGGACTCAACAGCTGAGTGTTTGTAGAGATGTTTTCAATTATAACATTGAGTCCAGCAGCTTAAAGCCAAGACTCCTAATTTACAACAGTACTTGTTAATTTACAACACTGAGCTTGTATAACGTTTAAGTAAACACTGCACTTCTGGATGACAGAAAGCTAAACAATGAAATAAAACTTCAGAAACATATCTACTCCTGCAGTTTTCAAAGAGCTTCCAGTTCTCTAAAAACAAACAGCTCCCAGCTGCCTGACATTTATATTCATGCATCCTGTACTGCTACATATGTAGAGAAAGGGAGCAGCAACCTAAATGTTTTTAATTCAGAAGATCCATCAAATCAATTTTTAAGGTAAATTCTGCTTTCATCCAGTGTATTTAATTTTGTTTTGTGAAGGGAGGGAAATGTCAAGAAGAAAATAAACACTAAGTATAAACATGAAACGTACTTTCATTTTACTACTGAAGAGCTAACTCGGTCCTCAATTCTTTGTTCGAATTAAGCTAAATCCTTCTAACAAGCATTCCAGCTGAAGACAGCCTCCACATTTCAGCGTTCTGTGGCTGAAACAGGCCAAATTGCAAGCTCTTCTTCCTAACCATCCATTGCCTCAACTCCTTTCTCACTAAAATTATTTAAAATGTTTCAGCTACCCAACTTTTTTCTTCTCTATAATGCCACTCTCCTCTTCCACCTCTTGTGAACACCTCAATACTAGGGCTAATCAAGTAAGTAGAAACTGTTCAGAATGTCAATTTTCCAGAAAAAATATCTTCAATGTACTTTTCTAAAAGCCCAGAGTAAGATGACAATGGAAGAAGACGATTTTTCATGGCATTATTGAAACTGTTGCAAGAGAACTCCTCTTCATTTAAAACAAATATTGAACTGAAAATGTTATTTTTTACAAAACCATTCCAAAAGCCTGCTGTTCAAAAAACTCTAGAGATGATCCCCTTGAAGGTTCTACTTGTTTTTTCCCTCAAGTCTATAAAATCAGAGCTTTCAGAACTTTAGAGCCTTATCCTCAAATAAAGCGGTTTGGAGAACATTTCAATATGGAAGCCCTCGAAGGGGTAAGAATGCAGAAAATGTGTTTCACAACAGTCTTCCATGGTACAGAGTATGAAAAAAGGACTCAGAGACTGGAAAAGCTGAGGCATGTTCAAAGAAGCTGAAAGCCTGAGGGCAGGTTTTGCAAAGCCTAAATAATGACTTGAATAGCACTGGTGAGCCACGGAATAGGACCGAGAGCATCAAAGGCCTCTTAGGGAGAAATGGGACAGGACAGTGGCTTCACAACAGTTTTGGGAATATGCACTGTTCAGGATCTATAATACCACAACTAATTAAAAAGGGTTTAATAGACATTATTCTCTGGGGTGGTGGGAGGGTGTGTCATGTTACCAACAACATTTTGTCCTTTGGGAATATTCTGCATATTTGCAAGCAGAATTTGAGTAACAGCCTAGGAAAATGCCCTCCAGACTCACTGTCAGGTCTCTGGAGCAATCTAGCTAGAAACATATACAGCCTCATCCAGAGAAAGGGCAAGATCAACAGTTCCCTCTCAAATTAATGGGATTTTTGAGTGTTCAGGATCCCACAGCTGGCTAAGCACTTTATGGAGCAGTAATTGCAGACAGTTCTCTGACTTGGGTGGGGAGAGAAACTTGGGATTGGCAACCAGAATAGTAATCTGTCCCAATGTCCATTCAGCTACTGTCTAAAGACAGAATTCCTGACAGTAATTGCATGTTCATTTTTGAAGAGAAAATTCCCTAGGACTCCAGTGGGATTATGCCTTTGTTAGCAAGGACTTTAGCCTCTGAATTATTACTGATTATTACTGATAAAAACATTTAAAAAATAACAGGAATACTCTCCAGCAAGATCAAGTATCACAAGTACAGCTTTAAATTTAACATGACGAATTCAATTCCTACCAACACAAACAAACAAACAAATAAACAAACACCACAACCCAAAAACATGAAAGGTAGATTGAACAGGAATGAAAAGCAAGCACTGACAGCTAAATGAACTGCTATGAGACAGGACGTTTGAAGCAGAAGGCTTAAGCTTGAAAAAGGAAGGGTGCAATGCTACTAAATGTAAATGCTAGTATTTTACAGAAATAGATAAATCAGACATGAATCCATGTCACATAAACCAGTCTTCTCTCCTGTAACAGGATACATGCCTAGTGGAGATGCAGTAGATGTCATACAGTTTTTAGCAGAGCAAGTCTTTTAATACTGTCTTCCTTGACATTTTCATAAGCCACCAGAGGAGACAGACTAGAGGAAGCACTGTATTCAAGGAGTTCTTATTAGTGGCTCCCTAACTGGAAATATGCACACACATATATATGTGTGTGTATATATAAATGTATGTGTATACATATGCGTGTGTATATATAGATGTAGCCAAGGAACCTGTCCTCAACTAGGTATTTCCAGTATTTTTACTAACTGCTTGATTTATAACTTTATTCAGTGAATTAAATAAATGTTCTGAGTGGAAAAGTGCTACAAGGACAATGAAGACAACAACTACTTTTCATAACAATGCTGATAATGTTGAGAAATACTCCTGTTTGAAAAAAAAATAACCAACATCTACCCAGGGTTGTGAGCTAAGGGTGAAAAAGGCATATTAATAGGCTTTTTTTTATCTAGCAGAAATAGAAAGGACATGGAAGAGCATACAGCTGATAAAGTTTACGCTCAGTTAGGCACACAAAGAAAGGAACCTAAAAAAATTGCCAGGAAAATATATCATCTTCTTAATTAGTGAGAACTTGTAACAACCCATGGGGCTTCAAGCAATACCAGACCAACACAAATGTGGATGCAAAAATGACAGCTAAAATTAAAGAAGGAAAGAGGCATGAAACATATCTGCATTGTCCTTCTTGCCTCCTTGTTTTCACGCTTGTTATTTGGTCCTCTAAGCTCAGGAAGAATCATCCAGTTCCTTGTATTTTGCTCAGGGTTGACCTAAGGCCACACGAAAGAGGGAAGGGAACTGGTGAAGGGCTGGGAACAGCTGATATAACATTGGGTAGGGATGCCACTAGCAAAACAGAGAGGAGGTTCAGTATGAAAGCGTGGCACAGCAATTCCACCACTCCTACCTCCCGCAGGGAACAGCATTTCCATCAGCCAGCCTCTCTCCTCCACTTGCCCTCCCTTAGGCTCCAAAAACACTGCCAGTATGCATACTCCACATTCCTCTGGCATATAAAAGATATATTAATACATTCCTAGCATGGCATTCAGGGGAAATAGTATGCCCAAGAGATTAAATTATACTCCCAACTCTCTCAAAGCGAATTACAGTTCCTTGCTATCAGGAGATACAGGCAACACATTGGAAGAAATACTCACAGGGAATAAAGACGAGGTGTGGCTCATGAACTAGAATTGACAATATCTTGTTTGAATGGCTGGTTTTAATTTACACCTCCTGAAAGCACCAATAAACTTTGGAGATATGCACCAGTGCATATTGACACCAAGGATGTCAATGGGGCTGCAAGAGTCTGTGACTTGCCCAGGCTGCGTGCTCAGAGATAAAAGAACCCCTAAGTGTCTGCTTGGATCAAGAACCTGTGAACCTTTAACTTCTACTAAGTGATAGAAGAATGTCCTCTTCCATTAAACCAAAAAGGGCTCTGTATCACTTTGTGGGATAACTTGGTTATCAAGTATTGGACACAGGCCCAGCCGCTGGAATGAGAGTGGAACAGTGCAAGGGTTTGTCATCACAGCTCTCAGGGAAGCCATGAATCTGCTGAATTGCTGTGTGACTCTTGTAACACCAAACTGAACTGCATAGCCTAGCAAAATAAAACATTTCAGGCAGATTACTTTTACAGTTGCCTTGCATTAACCTTTGCACAATAAATACCTCTTTGCTGTTTCATAGTTATATGAGAAGGTTTGAGGTCATATAGAAATGCATGAAAACTGGTTTAAGGAAGAGGATTCATTGTCACAGGCTATGAAATAAGGCTCTGATAAGGTCCCTTCCAAATCTGTTGTTATGTTGGTATTTTGCTATTAAACACAATGCAAATAGGATTTGGATTCCATGAGATTTTCTATGACACACAAGACTGCATCTAGCAGTGGTCAGGATTCTTCCTTTCCTGCCTCTAGTTTCTTTGGTAGTAACTGCTGAATCTCAATGACTTTCCATTCTTATTTCCAGATAACACAGTATGACAGAGGTTCCCACATCGAACACCTCAGGCATCTTTGCTTTCTCAGCTAAAAGTGGTTCCTTCTAGACTGCAGTAACAACCTTTTCTTAACAGAATATAATCTGCCTCTTAGAAAACACAGGAAATAGAAAATTGCTTGAAAAGTACAATATAAAAAATTATAAGAATAATAAAACTGATGTAATTACAGTTTATCTTTCATGTTTCAATATTCCATTCAAAACTGATTGTAAAAGCCTGCTCATTAACAGCAGTTCCTCTAAAAACAACAGCATTTGCAACTTACAAGCACTCGAGTTAAGGAACTAGAGATTTTCACAAGCAAGCTTTTGACTTTGTGGATTCCCAAGTGGTTTCCCAATATTTAAAAAAAAAAATCTACAAAGGACTTCGTAACTCTTTAAAGAAAAGTAATAGTATTCTATGCAAATAAATACAATTTTCATCTCATCTATTGAAATACACAGACAGCAGTGGATAGAGTAGGCATGTAGGATACGACACTAGTTTACTCATTTCAGTAATGCATCCCAGCCTGTGTGAGAAAAGCCTTCTGAGGCCCCATAACAAAAACTCTGTGTGATTTCTCACTCAGAAAACCCTAGCACAACAAAACGAGCCTTCCAATGTGACCCAAAGGACACCAACGAAAGTTCTTGGCAAAACAATAAAAGATTGAATTTCCAAAGCTGTGGCCCTCTCAACAGCATAGATTAGATTTTTGATTAAACCAACTATGAGATCATCTCCAGCACAGAGCAAACAAATGCTATACTGTCATGCCAGGAGTATGTTGTTATTCACACTAGGGCAGGAAGACTTTCTACTTAACACTTAATTTATTTTTATTTAAACATTACATAGCTATAACATAAAACAAGAAGAAGCTGGTGCTGATGGGTGTGATGATCTCTGCACTCCTGCTCTCCACATCCAAAATGGCTTTTGGTCTTTTCAGGCATACCAAAAAACACAGTCACTCCACCAAAGGATGAGGTGATTTCTGAAGCAACACATTCCCAAAGTATTCAAAACTAGTTGCAGATAAAAATGGCACTTAGTTCAAAAAACTCCTCCTTTTTTTCATGCTGTTTGTATCTTTATTAAAATCATCCTTGGGACAGATATTTTTTAATAAAATTGTCCTATTACCTTAACAAAGGGGTTTAAATAGCTTATTTTTATTGAAGTTCTCTTTCTACTAAGAAACTGCCACAGGAGGTAGTGTAACAGTCCTTAGAGAAATCACCAACCAATGTCAGTTTTACAGATGTAAAGAAAAATATTCTTCACAATCAAAAGTATGGCTGAGTAGGAAAAAGCTACACAAAGCCTTGAAGTCTTAAACTGAATAGAAGATACAATGTGAATGAACCTGGCCTGAACTTATACTCCTACAATCTTCCAGTGATGTGCACAGAACAGCAAATCAGATGTGGTATGGTCTAAGAAATATGATCATTTAGCCTATGGTTAATTTCCAATAAATAGTGCTACTATTTCAGAAAATTAGGCAGCAATAATCCAAAGACATAATTTTATATTTAAACCCCACAATTTCTTAACTTGATAGCTGATACCAGATAAAAAAATTGACAAAAAGGCTAGAGAATCTGTTTCATGCTAATGTGTTTTCATCCATTTTCATCTCAGATCTTAAAAAAAAAGGGTTCTGCAGCTCAAAGTATGTTTCAAGTGAAGGCAGACGCATCTGTGAGAGGCAGGATGATAAATGTTTTTTGAGCAGATATTCTCAGAGTTGCTGCACATTAACCCTATTGCAAACTTGTTCAGGTGGCACAAGATTAGGAAATGGAATGGATTTAGCAAACAGCGTGCAGCAACAGACATATGCAACCTTACTATGGATAAAGAGTCATGAATGATATTTGTCTACTTCCTCAGTGTTTTTCTAAACTTGCTGTAATCATCAGCCATTTCTCTCATGTGCAAGAAATGCAACTTTGATTAAGAACAAACTACAGGTGAGAACCTGAAAGAGGATCCAAATGACTGAACCTCTATTACCTTAGATTCTATGAGATTTAGATTCAGAATCTTAAAGCCATGACACCCTTCACATTGAAGAACACACCAACAATTAAGATTCTTTTCAGATGCACAAAGTCTCCTACAGCTCTAAAAACTTACTTAACAATCCAGTGATGGGCAGGAAATAAAAGACATACTGCATTTTGTCCAACCAGAGCAGGATTGCAGCAGTATTGAAATAGCTTCCTGGATGTGATCAGTCACCGTATCACGAGCCGTTAATGTCAGGTACCTGTACCCCAAAAAAAGATTTGATTATCTAAGAATGACTCACAGGACTTCGGAAACTTGAAATATATACTGCCTCATCAGCATTTAATACCATTTCCAAATAGCAAAGCAAATGAGATTCAAAGCTGACAGAGGGATTGAAAGGGGACTAGTGACGATGTCAGCATTGCTAACTGCACTATCTAAATCGGTTTTATTTGATCCCTTTCCCACAAGTAATCTGGGCTGGCAGAGAAAAGCTCTGTGGTGTTTCAAGTTGTGATACTTCAAAGCTCTGTGCAGTAGCAACCAAAGAGCATAAAAACATAAACTTTGATCAGCAGCTTCAGCTCAGGATGATGAAGGTGGTCATCAGCAACCACGGATCAGGGATCAGAGACTGATCCTTGTAACTGCCTTCACCCTCACATGAAGAGCCTCTTCCCAGTGGCCAGACTGCCTGCAGAAGCTATCTCTTACAAATCTCTCCACCAGGATCAAAATTCATTCTAATTCTTGATCTTGTGGTGCTTTTCCCTGCAGAGAACCTGGTCTCTGGGAAAGACACTAAGTATTTTACTTAATACCCTCCTGTGGAGTGACCATTGAATTAATCACATACAAATGTGAATTACCATTGCTAAAGCAAAAATCAAGAGATGGAAGTCTTCAATCAAAGCCTCACAAATCAGCAAAAGAAATAAGCAAACAAAAAAGGTCAGTTACAAATATTCCTCTTCCAAGCAGGAGATGCAACTAATTTAAAGTACATGTTCAAAAGAAACGTATTGTCTTATTTACTAAGACCACTGCAAATAAATGGCTTCTGAGAGGGTGATATTCACGGATAGCCAGTAATTCCCAGTTTCAATTCATGACAATCAATGACAAAAAAATGTATCAGAATAGTCAGGTCTCCTGTTTTTCTAATTATTTTTCATTACATGGATTAAGCATGGATTAAAAAATATTGTGTTTGTTCGTATCAGAAAATGCAAAGCATATCTAAGGATGTTCTTTGTATAAGATTCTATGGCTAATTACAGTTGATATGTAAGTTGAAAAGTATTTATGCCTTTTGAAATTGTGTCTATTTTGCCCTCAGAAAGAGACTGCATGACAAATATTCAATATGCTCTTCAGCCAGACCTCTAAATCAATGAATAGGAATTTCAAGCTGATTTTGAAAGCTTGACCCTGTGGACACTTGACCCTGTGTTCTGAAGGACAGTGGGTGTCAGGAGAGTGCTCGTGTGAAATTCCTGCTTGATAGTGCTCCCACGTGGCTGCAGCTACTGCTTTTTAATTTTATTTTTTTAACCCTGCTCATGAGAGTGACTTGTTGCAGAGGCACCTAGCCTGAGCTGGGACTTTCTACATTTCATACCATTAGCCTACAGGGAGAATAAAGAAGAAGAAAATCCCTTTTTTGTTGTTTTCACGCTGCAACAATGCAACCATATCCTAATTTTTTTAATCTGCGTTATTTCCAGTAACATTAACCAAATATATTCCAGTAACATTAGCCAAAAAACACTGGTTGTTTGGTGGTTTTTTTTGTTTGTTTTGGGGGTTTCGTTTATTTGTCAGTTTGGGGCTTTCTAGAGGCCCAAGGCTTATTTGCAAAGAAGCCGTACAATATTGTATCTAACTTTGCATGAAAGATGTCTCCCAAAATATAGGGGAATGGACCAAGAGTTAAAATAATGGATGAAAACCTCAAATAAAATGAATGCCCACAGGATACTATAATTCAAGTGTAAAATGTATTTCTTCTCAATAGAAATAGATTTCTGCTACATACCAAAGAAAATCATATAGTAATGTATTTTACTAAAATAAATAGTAAGCAAACCACCTCCACGGTTAAGTTACTCTTTCTTGATTTGACATACAAGTTATCATAAATTACATTTTACTAACAAAAAGATTGCAAGAGCAAAGATTTTGCTGAAACAATGCCATGATTTTTTGTACACTGTATACAAATAACGTTTCAACGATGAAATAAAGGAAATGTGAAAGTCCAAAGTTCACCTGTTAACTCCAAATTATATACTAAATATCTATGTCTGTGTTCCCACACTGACTTGAGGCAGGAGAGCCATGCAAAGCCAGGCACATGCACTCCCCATGGAGTGTGTACGCACGTAACAACTTTCAAGTGAACAGGCTAAAAGTAATTAATGGTTGCTACACTTATACTTTTATTTTCCTGTAAACACTTACTTGAACACTAAATTTACAATTTTACACCACTCAAAGAAAACAACACCTCAATCTTATGAGGATTTTCTCATTCTTCATTCATAGAATCATAGAACAATCTGTGCTGGAAGGGACCCACAAGGACCATTGAGTCCTGGCCCTGCACAGGACACCCCAAGAGTCACACCATGTGCCTGAGAGCATTGTCCAAATGCTTTGTGAACTCTGCCAGGCTGTGCTGTGACCACTGTCCTGGGGAGCCTGTTCCAGGGCCCAACAAAGCTCTGGATGAACAGTCTTTACCTAATATCTAAACAAATTCCCAATAATCTATGAAATTATATTTTGTTAGGTTTTAGTTCTTTAAATAGGAATGGATTACACAGGACAGTAAAGTTTAAGTTTTGGCTGCAAGGCTTTCTTGCAGCTTTTGCATGTCTCTCACTGGGTCTGGATTACAGAATCACGAATGAGGCAAGTTGGAAGGGACCCACAAGGATCACCGAGTTCAGGTCCAGGCCCTGCACAGCACCATGACCAAGAATCACAGCATGTGCCTCAGAGCGTTGCCTTGAACTTCTTGAGCTCTGTCAGGCTGGTGCTGTGACCGCTTCCCCGGGGAGGCTGCTCCAGGGCCCAACCACTCTCTGGCAGAAGAACCTTTTTCCAATATCCAGCATAAACTGCCCCTGACACAACTTCAGGCCATTCCCTCGAGTCCTGCCACGGGTCACCAGAGAGATTACCTTGCTTTGGCCTGTCCAGGGAATCATCACGCCAGACACCTTCCCTGATTGTCCCCAAATCCCTGGGCATCCTGGCAGCCAGGAAACTGACACCACCACCGATTCCATCAGACAAGGCCGTATCTCCCCGAGTTGCCTCGCCCGCATGGCGAGCTGGCCCTTGTGCCGGGTCAGGCCGGGCGGTCCCAGCCGGCCCAGCCCGGAGGCCGCGCCCGGGCCGGCAGAGAGCAGCGCCACCTGCTGGCGGCCGGCGGAACCGCAGCGCTGCTTCCCGGCCGCGGGAGCGCCGGGATTCCTTCCGGGAAGGAAGCCTCCTTCCCGGCACTGCGGGAATGATACCCAGCGGGAAACCGGGCAAGCCTCTGGTTCCAGCCATCAGCTCTACCGATATCCTTCCAAGGCGCTCGCGGTAATATATTTCTTTGTAATGGGTTCAAAACTCCCAGGCTTCTGGGTTCCAACATCTCTTATTCCTGGCAAGAAACTTGAGTCGGTTCAGCAAGTTCCCAGAGCAAATCTGATATGGGTGGTAGAGCTGAACTGCAGGGTACAAACGCTAAAGATAGAACAGGTGGGCGGGGTTTCTTGCATGTGGGAAACTGGATGCCAGAAGTTCGATAATGCTGCAATTTGTCCTAGATTAGTCTTAGGCCAAAGCCAAGTCATTTGACTGACTCTGTATCATCAGTATAAAGCTAAGTTGTTGACGCAGATTTCGGCTGTAAGCGAGTGCTCACAGATTAGCATGTGCCTTTTCAATGAATTTCCAGCTCTTAAAACAAGTGTTTCCCTTTCAGCTCCCTGTCAGCAGAGCACACAGCCTTGTGAGACGTGATGTGGTCTCAAATGCTGATGGTGAGTGAACACAGGCATCAGAAGGCCTTGAGCCTGGCACAGAAGGGTCAACTCTCCTGGTTAGAAAGAAGCACAAGATTTGTGGGCACAACTGCTGTCATTCCCACGTATTTTTGTTCCCCGTTTCCGTATCCTCTACTGCATCTCTGCTGCAACATCAGGAAGCTTTTTTCATGCAGAGTCTAGACGGATACTACATATTTGAAATAGCATGAGGAATTTGGAATGAGGCTTGTTTACCAGCCTGCAGTCCTATGTCCTTATCTGAACCAAACTGCTCACGCTTCTGAACATCAGGCATTGCTGCTCATCAGAAAGTTCTCTCTCCAGACAAGGCACATTGCTCTCAAATTAAAAGAGTTACCAAACACTTTTGAAATGGAGCAAAACTGGAACAGGCTGACAAAAGAAGTACAATTATTCAGGGCCTCACAATTCAGCTCAGAACTTGCTTCCTTCAAAAGGAAGGTTAGAGATGAATATTTTGATGCTCTTGAATGTCTGTGAGCAGGAGAGGATAAAGGCTGTTGAAACCAGATAAAATACAAAATTCAGCAGCTGAATCTGCAAAAATTCAGGTTAGAAATCAGAAGTGTGTTTTTTTCTGAGTGAAGGTAAACCATTCAGCCAGGTAATACACAATCATTGACTGTCTATTACTTGAAGCCTTCAATTCAGCATTGGATATTCTTCAAAAATACATTTTCTATGGTCCCATACAGATCCTAAAGTACCATACAAAGCAAAGATTAATGATCTGCAGCCTGAATTGTGCAAAGAACCTGGCTAGATGATTTTAACATTTTTTTGTCCTTCAGAATTTAAAAATACTTTGTATTTTAATACTGAGCATGTGAACAATTCCTTTTCTCTTTACTAATTTCATTGACTTCAACAGGACAACTGAATGGCTCAAATTTGAGCATGGGATTATGTGTTATACTGACAGAAAACCACAATTAGAATTGTAGGAGGTTACAGATGTCTTTCTCTAAGTAAAGTTGATCGTAAAGCAGCTAAAAACCCCATAGCTTTCTCAAGAAGAGTAGGGAACATTGCCTGGTTCTCAATGACTCTCAGGAAACCCCCTTTAGAGATGTGGATCTGCCTAACAGCTGAAAGTAAACCACTCTGTAGAGAATCTGATATAATCAGACATTTTAAATACTTTAAAAATAAAAGAAACTTGGAAAGTTAAATTATGTTTCCATTCATCTGACTTCATTCCAAGCCTGTAATGCCTATTATACATCAGCTGGATTATATTTGAGACTCATTTCAACTAGTTAGCAATGTTTAGAGGTCAATATAATTTTTGACCTGATGCATTAAAAAGGGGAGATTTATAAACAGTATTGACTAGCTCATACCTAAGACATCACATCAAAACTATGCCATGCTTTTTCTCAAATTCTTTCTCGCTTTCTTTGAGTCTTTTGAAGAGTACGTCATTTTATACTACATAAGTCTCTCATTAAGGGCCTTAGAGCTCTTTATAGGTTTTCTGTCTTCTCTACAAATTTCACCCACAAGTAGGAGCTAATCTGCCCCAGGCTGGAGTCCAGTACCATGTTTTACACACCACGTTTTGCAGAAGAGTCCCATATTTGCCACAGCCACTTTCTGTGTATGATAACATAATCCAAATTGTTTGCCCTTTCTGCTACTGCAAAATAACTAAACAGCAAAACTAAAAAAGTCCAAGTACATACTTAGAAGTCACTTCATCAGGAAAACACAGTTTTCAAACCTGTATTTCTGTTATTTTAAATACTTCTCTATGCAGCTTACAGCACATTTAAGGAGGTACAGAAAAAGCAGCAAGGCATGACAGTAAATATGAGGGGGTGTGCATGTGCATGTATTTGAATACATAAAAGCCCCATGCCAAGAATCTCGGGAAGGGTGAGGAGGAAGGCCTTCTAGTTTTCCTTGTAGGGGAAGTGTGAAGAATAGATTCTAGTCTAGTCTAGTTCTTTGCAGAAAGATTCTGCCTAGTACTGCAGTTTTTGAGGTGGATTTCACATTGAAAGCAAGGATTCAAATCCTTTGCCTGACATGTATACACACATGTATGTATATATAGACATGTGGCTATGTGTGCATGTGTAACACACACACACGCATACCACATGTGTGCTTTTTTTGCATTCAGAGGGCGTTCTGCATGGATTTTCTGCTCTCCTTGCCTGAGAGCTGACCAGACACCTGGGAACATCTATGCACTGACCTCAGCAAACTTTGCACAGGTCTCTCAAAAAGCACTGTGGGACAATCTGAGTTCCAGAATTGCATTGCTTTGAGTGGTTTCCAAGAAGACAAACGAGAAACGTTTTTTTTCATTCCTTGATCACAGAGAATTCTGAACCTTTTGGGAAAGCCTTTGAACTTCCATTAAATGTGATCTGTTTAATGTTTTGATCTGTCGAAAGAGAGGCAGTCAGATAAACTGGGCCAATGTTGAAATGGACTTGCTTCCAACACCTCTACAGTGTAATCACATCTCCCTGAGCACCTCTGTAGATAATTATTGGATTAGACATTCAAAGAGGTGATTGACAAATAGAAATCAGGCAAATAAAGATAATCTACCCTTTTTCTAGGCATCCAAAGGGATTCAGACCTACAACAAAGGAGTTTTATGTGCTCTACTGCCTACTGTAAGTATTAAAGTCTTCATGGCTGATGTCTTTGGAGCTGGAAACTGTTGGCAAAACATTTCTTGTCTGTGTCTTGGTCTAGGAAAATGAGATATTTTTTCTATATTAAAGTACTCTAAAATGAGTCACCTAAAGCAGTGTAACCTGCCATCTCCATTTGGTAACAATAGAGCAGACATCAATTTTCAATCTTATCAGGAGTCACCAGTCCCTAAGCATTAGTGGCGCCTACTGAATTTTATCCAGGGACCTAACAGAAAACATCTGTTCTTTTACTTCACAGAATATCAATAGATTAAATCAACATTCTCTTTTCTCCTTTATTCTGTTCATTAAAGGCATAGGTTTTCTTACATTTTTCCTCCATTTCTTTTAATAACTCACTTCTCCTTGCTAGTCAAATCCCAGTATATTATAGAGATTTCTATGTCTCTTTCTGGGCTTACTTAGGGAGACATGTATCTATGCTCTAGCAAAAGACAAGCAGAAGAAGTTATTTTTGAGGGACATATTTACAAAGAGCTTGGTAAAATTATACCTAGTATTTGGACCAAAGCCCAGCAATACTTAAAAAAGGAACCCCAAATATTGTTTACTCCCTTTTCTGCCTTCTTCCAAGTCTAATTAATGTTGTAAAATGTGATGCTGTAACTAAAAATCCATCTCTAACCTCAAACATTTCACCAAAGTGCTAAAGCGTCACAACTGTCGAGTAAGATGTGCTTGGTGGAGTTACCCACATTGTAACACTTAGTTCAGTGTTGAATCTAGTAATGAATTATCTGTGTTTGCACACATCATCCTATCAGTTTGTATCATCCCACCAGTACCATACATCAGGTTTGCACCAGAACATTCTAAACAATACAACCCAATATCCAGTGCACTTTTAAATGAAAAACACTCTTCACTTAAATAGTAGGCAAAGTTAGGCAGACTCTTCTGGACTAAGAGAGAGAGACATTAAGGCAGAAGACATCAAAAAAACAGGGCTGAAAAATGTCATTCTGCTGTAAACAGGAGTATTACTATCAAAAATTTTTACCAAGATTGCAGAACTGAGATTTTTTTTCCACTTACACTAATGTTAAAAATGTCTAAATATAGCCAAAGTATTAAACTTTCTTCCCGAATAAACAATTCCAGGTAAGAATTTTTAGCATTAAAATGGAGGAAAAAATCTTTATGTGCAGAGTTTTCTCCTTTTCTCTTACCTATGGAGATCTCACATTGTTTATGCAGTCTAATATGAAGCCAAAATATGATGAAGTGTAAATGAACATACCTACTTTTGCTCCAACAGGAAGATCTAAATAAAACTCCAGAAGGCCATGTCTGACTTGAGCTGAAATAATGTTATATTCATGATATGCATTGCAAAGGTGTTATGAGAAATGTATGAGAGTTTCATTTCTTTGTGTATGAGAAGCTGTATAAACAGAGCTGGTGCACAATAAAGCAATATGTACAAGTATATGAAATGCTTTAAATCATCCAGCAAGGATAAATCCCTGCCTGATCTAGATAACAAGGGTTCCACTGGAACACTCCATAGCACATTGTGTATGGAGTACAACCTGGCAGCAGCTCCTGCATAAAACCAGAAACATGGGAGCGAGGTACAATT
The DNA here is from genome assembly GCA_013400855.1 of Buphagus erythrorhynchus. NCBI lineage: Eukaryota > Metazoa > Chordata > Aves > Passeriformes > Sturnidae > Buphagus > Buphagus erythrorhynchus. The sequence goes on from VZTT01072602.1 coordinate 15,422, forward strand.
GCATCCAGGGCCTTACAACAATTGGAATCAAGCTTTTTGCTCCACTTCATGACTGAATTCAGTCACAGTAAATCAAAACTCCCTTTTTGGGTCTGTAACAAACACACAATGTAGCAACCTCAAAACCACCTCCTTCAAGATTTTTCTGTCAATTTAGTGCAGTACCATGAGAACCTTGTCACTGGGACTATTGGCTGTCAGTGAGCTGCAGCTTGAGGGAACTTCTCCCCACAGTTTGAGGTGAGGATTAGAAGAATTTTCTCTGGGGGAAAGAAAATTATTACTGGAAATTAATTTAATATGGTGTCAAGGCAAAAAGAGATGGAAATAAAGAAACATCTCTTAGGATAAGAGAAGAAGAAAGAAAGAATCAGTGAAAGGAAAATATTAGAGAAGTGGCAGCCCACAGCCAAGCAAAATTTAGCCTAGAATGGTGCAATGGCTGAGCACCCCAGACTTGAGAAATCTTGTCAGTCAGGAAAGGAACTGATTTGACTGTCATCTGATGAATGACAGAACAGCCAAGTTGCTCAAAAAATGAGATATTGTCACTTTCTATCTCAGTTCCTATGAAGAAAGCAGTTGGATTTTTTTGAGATTTCTCTTTGTTAGCTATTAAAATGCTATAACTCGCTACTGAATAAAATCATAAGAGATGTGGGGACCAAAAAACAACTGACGCAAAACTCCATAAAATAATTAAACCTCAGACCTACCCAAAGGCTGACATCAAGTGTGTAAAAATCATTGATGGTTCTGTGTCTCATGGGAAACAGAGATTGATGAAACACAGCTGTGTTCACAGCAATTGATGGCATACATCATCATTTCCACAGCATTCACAATAAATTACTTAGCAGCTATAGTGCCAGTATAGATTATGGGATAACCCAGTTCTTTCTTTTAATCTCAGGCATCTGGAATTTCAGAGTCAGAGGAACATTTCTTCCTTCCTCACTTTTTTTTTTTAAGTCAAGATAGATAAAGTAGTAATACCAAAGGCATGAGAATACCAAGTCTCCTCTAAGCAATATGTATTCACATTGCATTCAAAATAACTTTTAGAGAAATCCTAAATTTTAATATATATTAATATCCAACCACAGGAGCACAGAAAAAGGGAGAGAAGCTTAAACTAACAAGAAGTTAAAAAAACATCCTGTAAAAGTATTGGCAATGCAGCATCCTTCTATATGAACCACAGCTGTGCAACTTGCCTATTTTCATTACATTAACAGAGCTAGGAGCCTCATACCTTCCAAAAACCAGCTGAAGTGACAGAAAGTCCAAATGATCCCTTCTAACCAGAACTAGATGGTACTTAAATGCAAGACTATTCTGGACCATATGAAGTTGATCCTGGAATCACAACTGAGATGCTTGAACACAGGAACTCTAAGCTTGAAGAGATTTGGCTGAAATCCAGCTGTTGTGATTAAAACTGGGCAAGTGCTGTGCTTGCCAGCTCAAGGATTCAAAGGTAGCCTCTGTAGCTAAAGAATTTTTACTTTGAAATCAGACGGCAAAACTAATAAGCACTAAGATTCTGCTATGTTAAAAAAAAAGAAAGAAAAACGTTATGATAATTTTGCATCTCATGTGATAATCCCAGGCATGTAAACTACTTTCCACATGCATTAGAAGCAGNTTACTCAATGTTCATTTAAACAAGAGGCAGACTAATAAAAAGAAAATGCTGTATTTGCAGGTTGTTGTTCACAAAAATTGAACTCACCGTGGTATCTAATAGAATAATAATATAAGGAAGCAGCAAGAAAGTAAAGAGAATGTCTTCCAAAACTGGCAAAGGGTAGTTTAATCTAAATCACAGTGTAAAGTGTGAATAATAAAAATAACAAACTTGGGATATTCTGTGGACTAATCTCTATAAACTAGAAGCAGCCCAAGGAAACCATAAGAGTAAAGCCACTTGACCATGTTATTGGTTTTATGAAAATGTGTTCCAGAAAACCTACAACTCAGACCTATACACATTTCCATGGCATAAAGATCCCTTTATGTTCTGTAAAATTTGAGTTTCCCATCATTTTATTTTACTAAACTTTGAGGCGATTGTTACGTTACAGTGGGGTTTTTTTCCTGATGCAGGTTGTTGAGGTTTTTTGCTTGCTATCAGCTCCATTTGCAATAACATTTTTGTAAACTATTTAGGAAAGGTCATAAACCCCCTAATTTAACTACTAGCTGGTTCAGTAATAAAGAAGGTAAATGATTCCACCTAAAGGGAATGAAAATTGAAGATTACTAAAGAAGCTTATCACTCAAAGCACATTCTGGTTTGTTGTTTGGTCATTCTATTTGTGTAAAGGGAGTTCACGTTTATGAGTTTCATCACAGTATCAAGCTACAACTCATTGTCCTGAGCCTAACAATTTTAAAACATTCCATATGAAGTAAGTAAATACTCTGAAGTCCCATTCAGCATCACACGTTCAATGCTCTCAGTCACTTGAACAAAAAGAAAGAAATAAAAACCACCAGAATATATTGTATTTCTTGCAACTTTGTTTCAAGATATTGTTGATAACACCAAATGTCTGTGGCCAGCCTCA
>VZTT01072671.1:0-16102 GCA_013400855.1 Buphagus erythrorhynchus
AAAAAAAAATCAAGATATCAAAAATTCCAAGAAGGAAAACTCTAGAAATAAAGGCACACAAAAATTATAGGGAGTTTTGATGATCTGGATTTCACAGGAGGAAACGAAGTATGGTTAAACAATTGAGTTTTCAGATGCTCCAAGAAATTCCTGTATTTATGAGCAAGTATCAGAAGACTCAGGCATGTTTTGATTAACTGCAACTGTAGTTGGTAGGTGCTGTGAGTAAATCCACGCCGCTGCGTGCCAGCTGTAGCGAGGCTGCTCCAAGTCAGGTGATCCAGATGTGTTAGTCTTATAAAGCAACACAGTGCAACAGTGCTCAGTTTACTGGTCTGGCAAGAACAGAATTCCTCTGGGGGAAGGAGACTCTGATGGCACAGAAGTGGTGGCACAGGCACTTGGGAGCAGCGGGCGGCACCGCACACGGCACCGGGGAAACGGTCACACAAAATCTGCATCCCTGTGTCCTATCCTGAAGGTTGTTCACGTTTCTGCCTTAATGTGCATCAGGAAGAAAATGAACTTCAAGTATCCATTTCCCCTAGAGAAAATCTCTTCCCTGAAACTCTGCAACTAATGAAATGGGGATCTATAAATAGCAGCATCATTACCATGAGAGCACTTGCTTTGTGCCCGGCTCTGCCTCTGACCCTCTTTACACTAATAACCAGTGGGCTTCCTTTGCATTCCTCCATAGGATGATCAATATTAGGACAGTTAAAATGTGATGTACATTTAAGCCACGGGGTGTATTTACTCACCGGCACGCTCAAACACGGAGCACAAAGCAGGGTCCTGCCTTTCCCTGCCCACACGTTCCACAGAATCCCTGACTGTCTCACTCGGGGACAGAGCTGCTCTGGAACTGCTCTGACGGTACCAAGACGTGCACCGTGACAAGACAAAAGCCATAACACACCTGAAACGTTCCCTGACGAAATGTCTCGATGAATCTCATTAAAATGGTTACTCCATTCCAAATACTATCTACTGAGGCACCACTGTAGTAAACTCTTCCTAAATTGTGCAAGTGAGCATTTAATCAGGGAACGCATTGGTTTGGAAGCGTGGTTTAGGTCTAGTAAAAATCCCAGTATTTTCCAATGATGATGGATTCTTTCCAAAAGTTAAGCAACATTTAATTTCACTGTGTACTGTAAATTCAACTATCCTAAAGGACAATGCAGTTTGTGAATCCAGGGAAAAAAGGAACCATTTATTAGTTGCCTATGGAATATTTTGCTACTGAATATAATATATTGATACTGAGATATTTATGCTGCCCTTCATTAAAAGTAAATATTCAGTTACATTTGCATCTCCCATATACAAAGAGTTCAATTGTTCTGCTAATTTCATATCTCTTAAAATAAATATGATAAAACGTTCCAGTGGGTGGATGAGTTTAAAGGCTTTTATTCTCTGTGACAAAATTATTGATGACAACATATCATAAATGGCACTTACTCCATATACACATGTCACAAGAAAATGTAAAATATTAGAACAGTTATGCATGCAGGAACATTTACTTTTTAAATGAAAATATAGCATCCCAATTTTAAAAACCATGCAGTTAAATCGAGAGAACGTATATAGAGAAAACAGAGGACATGAAATTTCACACGTGCTTGTGCTGATTTTCTTTTTGCTTACAGGTACTACACAGGTACTCAAATGTGATTGACTTTATTTAAGCCACAAAACACTGAGTCCCCCAGCAAAGCCCAGACAAATGGCACAGCCACACACAGCTCACAGCGCGCCGCCGACTGCTCTGGCTCCCAGAGGTACTTGTTCAGTGGCATTTTTTTTTCTGTTTGTTATCACCCTTTAACTTATTAAATATTAAACCAGCTCAGAAATCTGCATTTTATATCAGAATCAGCAGCCAAAGCCAGTAAAATGTGTTTAGAAGATCCTGCACTGGCCAATTGTGCTGGTGTGACTCAGGAGGCTGCACCTCTGCTGAGCACACTGTTATCTGCTCCAGGCAGCATTGGGGGGTGCTTGGAACACGTTCCCAGGATGAAGACTTGCGTGTTCCAATCTTGTTTAAATCATCCAGACATACCTCTGAGAGCTCAAAAAGGGGTTATTGCAAACGGCATGGGTTTTTGTATTTTAATATGATTAATATTAAAAGACACACAAAGATGTTCGAAAGCAAGGATTTAAAAGAAATAAGCTGAGGAAGTAAAGCTTGTAAAATGCAACCAACACCATCTGAAAATACCGGGCAGCAAGGGTTGCAATTTAAGGGAAGTAACGGCAGAATTCTCAGCACATGGTGGGGAGAGCAATGGCATTTTTACTGGGGCTGAAAACCAGAAGTGTTTGCTGATCTGTGCCAGCAGCTGAACTTTCAGGCCTATTTGCAAATAAAATCAAAATTGCAACTTCAGGTCCATGGATTCCCCTTGCCATGGGCCTAAGACGGAGGAGTAGGCAGGAGCTGGGCACTTCCCACAGCCGGGATTTGGAGAATTTCAGAGTTAAATAAAGCAGATTTGTAACTGGCAGGATCCTCTCAGCACCGACGTGGTTCTTGCTCTGAGGCAGCCGATGGAGCAGAGCTGCTCAGCGGCACTTGACAACAGCAGTGCTCCCACAATTGTAACCCTCAAATCCAATCAATCCTTGCTCTTTGCATTTCAAGCAGCTCCTGGCTGCCACTGCCTGAAGATAACTATTTTACCACCTCTGTCATGCCTAATTAACAAGTCAGATGTACAATTTAGAAATTTTGCAATTAACCTGCTAAAATATTGCTGGAGGATGCTAATTGTTATGCCAGTTGCCATAAAAGCTCATTTGCATAACTTATGTGTGAAAAACAATTATGAGCGGCGTTCACAGACGCGGTCCACAAACTGCTCCTAGCTACGGATGAGAGGGCCACAAAAACACTTAATTCATTGCCCACAAAATTATGTTCCCCCTTTTTCTTAAACAGCATCTGTTTTGTGAAGCCATATTCATAGAAAATCCCCAAATCAACAATTAGGAGCATATGTAAATGCGCGATTACAGTTCTTTTTCTTCCATTGACAAGTGGCGGCAGGCGCGGCGGCGCGGGGCGGGCGCTGCGGGCTCCCCGCGCCGGGCACTGCCCCGCAGCCGCCACCGCCGGCCACTTCGGCAACAAAGAACCCAAAGTCAATTGTTCCTCCGCTCAATGGGCGCCTGTTCTCAGCGTATATTTACCCAGGCGTTCAGGGCAGATTTTTACCATTAAATTGGAGGCTGTAGAACATGGTTGTTGTACAAATATTTACGTTAGCGCTGACCACAGCCTTATTGCGGCGCTCGGAGAGAACAATATCGCCGGCTCCTCACCCCCGGTTTGGAGGCCACAAAGCCGGAGCGATCGGCTAATTCCATCGGACAGGAGCCGCTGCACGGTGCTTCCATCAGCCCCACCGTGCCACGGTTCGAGGCCGGCAAAACAAATGCCCATTTTTTGTTTCATGGAAAACAGGAGGCCGGCTGTGTGTTATTTTGGGTCTCCTTTCAAACGGGCAGTTCGCTCAGCAAGTGCTCCCAGCCCATTAAATATGACTGAACTAAATAAGAACTTCAGTCTGGAGCCCCACAAATCACCGATGACATCACGCCACTACCAGCAAGATGATGTCACTTGCACCTCTCCAAAATATTAGAGATTTAAAAGTTACGTAACAATCGCGGTGATTAAACAGTAGCTGCTATGATAATCAGTCAGTAAAAGGAAATGGATTTGTTTAGTGTTAGCAACTACAGTATTATTAGATGCTGGGTATATTGAAAGGAAGAAATATTTCCCTTATTGAACACAAAACACCATAAATTTAGGTAAACCAAAATTAGTTCATGTAATACACTGACATCCAAGAATTTATGTATAAAGAGTCTATCATTTAATTTTCAGACATTCAATTTCTATACTTGGTCACAGTCAAAAGGTCAAGAACCAACAAGTCAATAAGTTCCCAAGCTCCATATTGATATCACGTCACTGCCCTAACAAGTGGAGAAGAAGAAAGAAATAATTCACAAAAAAAATCCTCAGCTGCCTTTGGAGGGCAAATCTCCCCCAGTGTCCCACGGCAGCCCTGGGTACCCAGAGAGCCCCATCAGTGCCCAAAGCTCGCCAGCCCTGTGGCACTGGAGCCGGTGGCACTGGTGGCATCGGGCAGGGCTGTGGTGCCCACACCCCAGCGCCCACCCTGCTGTCCTCGGGCTTCCTTTCCCCTCTTCACCCAGTGCAACACAAGAAATACGAGGTAGAAAAACTGATAGTTCCCACTCTATTTGAATAACAAGTGAAATCCTAAAAATCCCTCCACTGCATGTTATTACCAAGTGTATCTCCAGGTTTTATAGTGACAGGACTGTGCTATAATTTCTGAGAAAACCTCGGCATAAAGCTCCATAAACCCAACCACTCCTATAATGTATCACCTTATCTAGTGCACAATCATTTCCACAACTTTTCATGTTAGTATAATTTGTTCAAAAATGGTAATAAATACATCCTTGAAGTCAAATAAGAATCATTGCACAATCTACTGTAACTTGTTCTTACTAGTGACAGTCAATCACGCTACCAGGATCTCGCATGAAAGAAAATAAGCAAACATTTGGGTGTTCTGTAATTACAAACCTCACTAAAAGCACGCTTCCTTCTTTAATCAACAAATATATGAAAGTGTGCCTGGCAGAGCCTTTGGAGTGTGCCACCCTGCCTCAAACAGCTACTGCACCAGGAAAGCACCAATCCCCAGCGATGGAAGCAAACCTTCTCTTTCTGTACTGAGCAAACCAACCACCACGGCACAAAACCCTGATATCCTTTAAGGAGAGGTCTAACCATGGAGCGAAAAAAACCTTCCTGATTAAAGCTGAGAGAAGAAGAAGTCTAAGGAAAGCCTAATTTCTTCATCTCCAGGAGGTAAGACTCGCCTGCAGCCAAAATGGAATGAAGCAGATACTGTAAATAGTGTCGATAGTTTACCTCTGACATTACAATTTTAATTAAACCCAACACTTGATAAAAATATTCCTTTTTAACACACAGCACCAAGTCAACACAACGTTCACAAAAAATCAGATGGATAACATGTCCATTTTAAAGATAAGAGAAGCAAGCCCTCGCATTCACTTCCCTGAGGCAGTGGCCAAGCCTGGGCTCTGCCCTAGCGAGGTCACCACATCCCTCCTCACTCAACAGGGAGCAGGGCTTCCTTCTTCCCCAGTCAACAGCAGCACCAGCACTCACACCAGCACTGCCAGCATTTCCTCTCCAGCATCGTCTTCCGAAACAACGCCATCAGGGGTCTACTGGTACTGGGAAAGTTAAGGTCAGCCTCAGAACATTTTCATTACTTAGTTCTTTTGTTCAACAATCTGAAACCCAAAATGAGCAGCTGGAGCCCAGCAACGCTTCCTTTTGCTGCCTGTGAGAACTGACTTCGCAGTGCCGGGCGATGTTTTGTTCCTTCCAGTATCAAAAAGGTTCACTATGACAACTAAAGTTTTTTGGATTATAAATTCCTGGTGGGATTCTTTGGGCCAAGCTCTGGGGAGCTGTGGGCGACCAGGGACATGAGGCTTCCCATGAGAAGTGCACTGGGGCCCCTTTGTTGGGGCGAGCAGGCGCCGAGGGCAGCACGTGCCACTTGTCCTGCGCTGACGTGAAAACCCCTGTGGCTCCGGGGAAACCGCCGTGCTTCGTGTCTCATGTGGTTCATGTTAAAAATTTCCCAACAGTGATAGACTTCAGCTGCCAGGATCAGGGAGAGCATGTGCATCCAGCATGAACAGCCCCCGCACGCAGCTCTGGGCCATTTTTTTATCCTTTTTCCTTTCTTTTAAATAACTATTGGGGCTCATAACAAGCACTGTCACTCCAGCACTGCTCCCCTGATTGACTTTGCGACAATGATCTGTGGAGGAGATGGGCACTCAAACAGCCACTCTGCTGCTCTCAGGCAAAGAGGACTAGAGAGGCTTGGGCTGGGTTTGCTTTGGGTTTATTTTTTGCTAAATTTTTGCTCAATTTCCAGAATTACTTCTCTGATTTTTTTAAAAAATGGTATTGCAAAAAGAAAACTAATCACAAAACCGTAGTAAAGCAATTCAGAGGCTGAATGAAAACCACACACACACACACACAAAAACTCCAAACCTCAAAAAACAAAGGAAAATTTGAACTAGATCAGAACGTCTCATCTTTGAGCCATCCTGAAGCACCCTGATACAGCAGAGGTCTCAGCACAGCTATCTTATGTATCATATATGCTCTAATAAATAGGTTCAATGAGTTGAGTTAAGGGCAGAGTTTAACTATTAACTCCAAATTCCCTCACTCTTATGGCTGTAAGTCAATCCCTTAATGTTACTTTAACACAATTTCTGACAGTTGAATAAAATCTATGGTCAATATTACAACCCCTTCCTTCCTAAAGGAAGGAAAATACATGTGTGATTTGCATCAGAAATGGTGGGAAACGCGGTGGGTGAGTGGGGGTGACAAATGTCCACAGCCCCATTGGCCAGGAATCCGAGCCTTCCATTTGCCTTCAGCTGGTTGGGCCCTCTCACCAACCCCCAAAACAGCAGAACGGGCAAAACCACCTCCACACAGGTACAGCTCTCAGCACAGGAGCCGTGAGCAGGCACAGACATTAGAATACAAAGCTGTAAGATATATCTAAAATAATCCCACAAAAATCAGATGACACAAAGAATTCAAATACTTTCCTTTTGTTAAGATACAGTAACTGAGAATACAATGAAATTCTTCATGTTCAGTATCTCCCATTAGATCAATTAATATTCAGAGAAAGGCTTTAACATGAAGTTTAAATAATCATAGAAGGAGAAAAAGAACCACCAATGTTCTAGAAGCTTCTCTAGACCTTTCAATCAATTTTATTTATATGCAAAACCAAGAGAAACTCAGAAAAAACAAAGCTCCTCCTGATGCTAAAGCTCTCAATTTACTGACAGGCAAATGGCTTCATGCTGCCACTTAATCTCATTTCTTGCATAATGCCCTCTAATTAGCATATCAAAGTGAATTAATACTTCTAGGGCATTAGCAATGGGAAAATCTGCTCCAGGCTTCACAATAGCAGTTAAGCAAGAGCCAAGAAATCCTCAAAAACACCACAAACCACTTTGCATTGCAAAACTGTTCAATTTATTTATCCTCTCTCTCTAAACACTTTTACCGCACACTGTTTTACTACTGTTCACCAAACAAAATGATAATTGCCAAAGTTACCAGCATCTGTAATGCCTGTTTAGAATCTTAATTTAGATTGTGTACTTGAAGCTCTCTAGATGCTTCCATTGACCCCGTCATACACCACAGGACATACTGGAAAACTGTTGTTCTTTTCAAAAATGCTGTCAGGATAATATTATTAAATAACCTTTTCCACTTACAATAAATGATTAAAAATTAAATAATCTATGACAAAGCCACCTGCTGGACAATGAGGAATGAGAGATTGGCTTTAAATGTTGATGCATGACTGAAGTACAGCAAAAGGGTTTGACCTGTAAACACATGATACAAACCCACCTCCCTGCCAGGTGATGGATTTGTATTACATGGGATATTCAGTGATTCACGTTGTTACAGTCCCTGTGACTGTGCAACATGCATTGAACTGATCATTAACAAAAGAACTGAAACACCTAAAAGAGCATAAAATTAAAGTGTATAATGATTTTTACTATATGCTTTTATGCAAAACATGCTATTTTTATTCAATTCCTGACGCAATAAACACATTTGAGCAGTTACAATCAGAGATCAGAGCTTTTCTCCTTTAAAAAATGTTTTCAGAATCTACATTCAATCACAGGTCACTTTTTAAAATATAAATTGCAATTTACAAACAAGGTCTACAAACCCCTGAAACTTCATCACCTTAGGGATCCACACCAGTCTTTAAAAATAGGAAAAGAACACTGAGGGGAAAAAAAACCAAACCCACTCAAACCCTACCTCCCAACACCAGTACTCCCACCCTGAGCCCAGGAAGGGCCTGGAGCACCAAAGGGAGGCCAGTAACAAAGAGTAGAAGAAAACGCCAGGGGTCAGTGGGGTTTTCTGCATTTCTGTTTGCAACATGAAGGGGGGGAAAAAAAGTACAGGAATAACAAAATAAATTATGCTGGATATTTATCTGGTACTTCGAGCCTTCCTAAAGAATGTGCATTAAAACACACAGTGTTGAAGGAGCAGGCTGCATTACCTTTCCTATTTAATTCCCTGCTTCCTCCCTCAGTCCCGGCAGCACGATGGAGGAGCTCGAATGTCCAGCTGAGCTGCACAATTCATCTGTTTGGCTGATGAACTACTCCAACTCTATAAAAGCATGAACTGTAAGAGCTGACAGAAACTTTAATAATTTATATTAAATATTGATGTGAATTATTTACTCCATTCACACTTAAAGCCCAGGAATTGCCTACCAGAGAAAAGCAAACGTGACAAAAGGTCAACACGGCGGTGAGAAAAGGCAGGCGGTGTCAGGCATGTGTTATCTGAACCATGCTGATCACCTTGATAAGCGAAGAGCATTAAACATGACTGCTGAGCAAACAAACAAAGCATTCTTCTCGGGGTGTCAGCGGCGGCGCTCCGGCAGCTCCGGCCGCGCTCCCGGCTCCTTCCAGCGGCGCCGGGCGCTCAGCTCCGCTCGGGGCTCCGCTCGGGGCTCCGCTCGGGGCTCCGCTCGGGGCTGCTCCGCTCGGGGCTCCGCTCGGGGCTGCTCCGCTCGGGGCTCCGCTCGGGGCTCCGCTCGGGGCTCTGCTCGGGGCTCCGCTCGGGGCTCCGCTCGGGGCTCCGCTGCCCGCGCACGGATCCGCGTCCATCCCCGCCGCTCAGGAAAGCACTCATCGAGCCATCATGGGCACGATGTGCGAGGAATTGAAAAGCGGCCGAAAAACCGGAGGGCGCATCCGAACCGGACTGCCACGCGCGCCGCTCCGCAATTATTAATACAGCCTTCATTCAGATTTAAATATTGCGTTGCATTTGTAACAATTTAGAGTGTCTAATTCTGCTTATATTCGTCTACGGTAGACTGCAAATATCATTATATTAATGTTTCACACAAATCAATGTTTAAATTGAAAAAAGACAGCGTAATATCCATATCATACAACTTTTCCATTGAAAGCTGCAGGAACACAGCTTGATAAATGTGTTAAATCCTGTAAAAAAAAAAAAAAAGGTCTGTTTTGCATTCCCTACATGCCATGATAATAATTTATCTCTGAATGCAAAAATTCCTTAACTTACAACAAGCATCCTAAAATACACCACATGGTAACTGCTATAATTTGGTATTCTCAGATAAGCAAGCAAATGTGTCAAATTCAGAAATAAATGGAAGGGCATGAAAGACAGCTATAAAATAAAATAAATAAAATAAATCCCTGCTCCTGGTTAAATTAGTATTGACAAGTAGGGCCAAATTTATCCTCTGCAGAGGGAAAAAAAATCTCTGGAACCACTAATCCCAGTACTCAAGGTGAAGATGGATATTTAAATGCAGCAAGGAGCACCAGCAGTGGGAAGCGCTGAAGGTAAGGTGCAGTCTCAGGTTCTGTGAGACAAAATACCCGAATTTCTCTAATGCCCATAATCACCAAATCGCCATTTTCTCAACTAGAGAAGCGCCCTGGTAGAAATCCACAAAAGAACCAGGCTGCTGATAATGAATGTGTTGGAAATAGATGACCAAACGACAATCAAGACACTTTATTCAATTTATTTTTTCCTAGTAGGACATTTATGAAGAAAAGCAATGTCATTGCCATAAGGACAGTGCAAACGACCAAACGTTCTGCAGCACGGTATCATTTGTAATACATCTGCTGGCAATTAAAAAAATACATTCAGAAGTACAACCACTGGGTTCGTGACAAACCTTGGTACTGAAGCATGAGATGGGAAGCAAAAGCTGAACAATTTAAGCTGAGCTGGACACACATAAACACCCAGCACTGACTTCTTCAGGTAGCCAGGGAACAACAAAACATGTATTTCGCAGCTTGAAAAAAACCAAACAGGACTGCACATGAATATCTGAAACAGCTAAAGTGAGTAACAATAACATCAGAGCTGATATTTAGAAAACAGCCAAAATACACACACACACACACACACACACACACACACGTACATGTATGCTATCAGTGCCATTGTTCCACCTGAACCCTCTCACGTTCCTGCAGCATTGCGGGTTATAGTGTATCACTGAGAGCCGTCTGCGCTAAACAACAGTTCCCAAACGCTGAAAAGTTGGAATTGGTGCCGTGCAAGGGCAGAGCGCTGCCGCTGGCTTTCCCCAACGCCACGGTGCCGACAGGGGTTAACATTCGCCAGCCGTGCCCGAGGCACCAAAGGCAGGGCTGCTCCAAGGAGTGCCCCGGCCGGGGCCCCGGGCTCTGCAGCGCATTGCCAGGGGCGCTCCGGAGCGCCGGGCCGTGCCGGGCCGTGCCGGGCCGTGCCATCCGCCAGGAGCTCCGCAGCGAGGCAGGGCCCGCTGCAGCCCTTCCATCACGGGGACGGCAGCGCTCCGCCACTTACAGCTGTGGCAATAAAAACAAAGGTAACTCACGCAGGGACAGCGAGGAGTTAACCCTGTGGCTAGCACGCGGTTTTGTCTGGTTTTCAGAGCTTTGTTTTTACTCATTCTTTAAAACAGAAATCTATGCAAGGGGAGAACGTTCTTAATGAACATTTTCATCCTCTCTCTTTAGACATAAAAAATAGTTGCAGCAGCCCGAGCAGCCGAGCAGGCCTTTTGCTTCCCCTGCGGACACCTCCTGCCGTCGAGAAGTTCATTAAGTTTTATGATCTTCCCAAGTCAGTCCTGCTTATAAGCCTCACAAAGGCCACAAATCTGGCAAACCATCATGTATGCCATTAGGCTTTACTAGGAAATGAATGCTATTTAGGGGTGGTGGTGACAGTAAATTCGGGGTTGGTTGGCAGCTATCATTGTTGCTGCTGGACTTGGGGAAATAAATAAATAAATAACAAAATAAGTAACTGTAGATGTGTACACGGTTATGCACATGAATTCAGACATTTTTATAAATGTGTGATCCTGTCTCTACAAATGACTTTTAAAGACAAAAACCCAAGTTATCTATCGATGCAGTCCAGGACCTAATAATATGTTGTTCCATTGGGAAATAATTGCAATTCCCTAAGACATTTTAAGGCTACAACAACTATTATATTTTCACTTCTTTCTCTGTAAGAATAACCAGGACCCCAGCTTGAGCAACATCCTGGGGGAAGCTTAATGAAGTCACCAATCTGAAGGTGTTTTAGTCCGTAAGAAAGAGCTACTAAAAACCACCCAAACAACAGTGTAAATCAGTTTTTGATTCCTCCTGGCAGGACACGAGGAGACGGGCTGTGACACAGGTATGCAACAGATGTGAGTGTGCAGCAAAGGCAACTCCACCGCGTGCAGGGACACCTCGGACAGCAGGCAAAGCTCAGCCCAACGCAGCCACCCCGTCCTCATCTGCTTATCTTCCTGCTTTATTGGGGGGGCTCCACAAGAACTCTGGCAAAATTTTTCTTTGAACTAATTAAAGCCAGAATTGGCAGTTTCTTTATGAACACCGTGCTACCTTGTGGTTGCCTCTCAGAATACACACAGCTAATAATAGCTGTAAAGCACTTAAATGTATTATGCAGCACTTTTGAAAATGTTAAAATGTTAAAAAAGAAATGTCAGGCTAAATTCAGTAACTCAGTGATTTGCTTTGTACATGGTAAATACCTCACAGGGAGAAAAAAAATCTTCAGCTCCTGACCCTGTGTGAGGCTTTCAGAAATGAGATGCATCCATTAACCCTTGCCGGGAAGTGACAGAGTGGATCCATGTAAACTGAGGATTCCTCCTCGTGCTCTCTCCCAGCCCGTCTCATAAAATCCTTGCTGACTCTACTGAAAACTACTAAAATGTAAATAAATGCTTAATTTAATATAAAAATTACTTAAATATCGCATGGTTTCTGAACAGACATGACTGCTAGGCTCCAGCCTCCCTCCTCACCTCTCGGAGGAAGACAGTGATAAAGCCATCACGGCAATTCCCACACCCAGGTAAACTTTGGTTCTGATCAGGAAGAATTAAACGCCAGCACATGACCCCATCGGAGGCAGATTTAAGCAGCTGACAATTGTCGGACCACAGGACAATGCAGAGCCTTGTCTGGAGGAGGAGAGGGGACACCTCTGCTTTAACTGCATCCCAGACCCTTCCTCGTGCTTCCAGTTTAGAATTGTTTGAGCCCTTCCCTCCGAGAACAGCTTCCAGAAAACAGGCTACAATTTATTTTCACGTTTTCTTTGCTTTAGCACCCTAAGTAAAGCCTGAACAGACATTTCACCTCAACTGGGAGACCCTGAGTGAAGGTCCCCTTCCGGGAAGAGTTTTTGGTGGAGGTGTGGATCCATCTCCATCAATCACTCAGCATTAATCGTGTCCCTCCCGTGCTGCGGGGCTGGCAGGAGCTCGCCTTTGGGCAGGCAGGCGCCTTCACTCTTTGTTGCTTCTCAGCGACCTCACAAAAGAGAGATAACTTGAAAACTTGCTCGACTTCTGGCAACACAAATGCAGGATCCCAACTCACAAGTTATCGCTGAAACACCCCGAAAGGTTTCAGACCACGGACTCTCTTGTCAGGTTCCCCCTCGCCTGCGAGACGGCGGCGGCCTCACAAACACCCTGTGCCAGTAATCCCAGCGCTGAAAGGACTCGGGTTTTCTTCGCAGCTCACCTCTGACATGTGGCTGACTACACTCGCCTTTCAAAACACTGAGGCTAAACCCTCTGCAAATAAAGTGACCGCAGGACCTACGCCTGCCTCCTTAATTGAAATGTGCCTCCTGCAAATGTCTGAACACCGAGGGCAGGTTGCTTTCTGGCTCCGGAGCAGGGCGGGCAAAGAAGTTTAGGGAAAGGCAGGAAACAAACACAAGCCAAAGGAAAGGGGTTTCGAGCCGACCGAGGTGGAACGTAGGTAGGTGGGAAGGGAGCGGGATCATTCCCCTTATCCCGGGGAATATAATGCAACATAAAGCAGAATCAATCTTAATATTCACAACACAGTCAATACCCTAGTGCTTAGCTGTCAGCAGGAACTGAAGTGGATCCCCGGTAGCAAAGAAACCCTTGGACATAAAGCACCATAATTCACAGAGAACCGCTCACTCCGGGCTCCACAGCTCAGATTTGCAATGATTTCACGTTGGGTTGTTTTCGTCCAGTTTTATTTTTTCAGTGTGGAATTAAGCAGAACGGTATTGCGTATCACACAGAGCTAAAAAGCCAGGCAATGGTTTTAGCTATATGTGAATAAATGGCTATTCATTTTAAAATCCAGTCATAATAAATGTTTTTGTTATTGTTAGATGTTCTTACTATTGTTGTTATTATTCTCATTCAATATCACTCTCATTAAATGCCCTTGTTCTCATAATACAAAGCAGAATACTTTGTAAATTTTCCCCTTGAAACAAACAAACAAAAAATTCTATAAATTCAGTGATGTGAAAAAATTGCAAAAAATCTCCTAAAATGCCCACGAGAAAAGCACGGAGTTTATTCCTGTCGCGTAATGCAGACGAAAAAAAAAACAACAACTGTACTTTTGCGATGATTTTTGAGGATTCTAGCGTTTAAAAACCCAGCGCCCGGGAGGCGCCGGAGCAGCGCCGGGCACAGGAGCGGGGTCGGGGCGCGCACGGCGGGGCCGCCTCGGGCTGGGCTCGGTTCCCTGGCCCTCACAAAGCTCCCGGTGCGGTGCCGCGGTTAAAACGCGCGGTCTCACGGCCCCGGGCTGTCTTTCACACACCGCCTGTCGGTACCGCGGCACCGCGGGCGCTCCGGGGCCGCGGGGGCCGTGAAGGGGGGGACCCCCGCGCCATTTCACGGCGCTCCCGCCGCCTCACGAGCCGCCGGGTGCCCCCGGCCCCGCNGGCGGCGGCGGCGGCGCGGGCGGCCCGTACCTGTTTTCTCCTTGATCTCGCAGAGGACGCTGAACAGGGCGGGTTTCATCCTGTGGCAGTTCAGGGCGTGTTTCCTGCAAGAGAGCACAGGACAAGCGGTTAGCGCCGGGCTCCAGCAACATGGCGCCTTCCCCAGCCCCGCGCTGGGGCCGCTCGCCCCCCGGCCGGAGGTCCCGGGGCCGCGGGCAGCGAGGGCCGGCCGGAACCTCCCTCATCCCGCTCCACTTTCATGCGGAATTATCTTTGTGCAAACACCGCCCGAACGAGGGGGAAAAAACCACCCCCCTTGTCCCCGTCCTGCGATATTAGAACTGATTTATTAAGGAGATTGGGGAGGGGGGGGGGAGGTGTACAGAGTTAACATTGTTTTTGTATTTATTGTGATTTAATACAGCCAGGGTTTGGTTTGGGTTTTATTCACACACACACACCCTCTCCTTGCAGCAATATCTGGTCAGATTTATAATTCATCTGCTGCCACTTCGAGACAAGAAAAGAAAGAAAGAGGCAAAGTTGTACTCTGAGGGATGGCCGGACAGACAGACGGATGGACGGCGGCGCCAAGGCCGGCATCCACCGGACAGTGCCCAGCGGGAACGGGCAGGGATCAGCCACAGCCTCCCGCGCACCACACTGACGGCAGAACCATCGCATACTTCCACATTTATTATATCTATGATTTTTTTTTTTTTAAGGAAAGAAATCATTAAATAGCAACTTGGCTCTGCCTTGGCTGCTGGTAATTTCTCTTACGGCCCCAAGAAGTTGCTCTTAATTGTGAGACTCCGGGTCTCTGCAGAGGAGCAGGAAGGAGAGAAACAAAAACCACACACACACACCAAAAATAATTTAAAAAATAATAATATTAATAATAATTTTTTTAAAAGACAAGGTTTAATTAGACGAAACCAACTTTGCTTGTGCCTCATCCAGGCTTTGGTCAGTGATGGTCATGATCTGATGGAGGATGTCGCCGATGTCCTGCTTCCTGCCGTCGCCGTCAGCCCCTTCGTGTCCGTGGGGAGGCGGCAGGGCCATGCCCCCCTGCACCGAGTGCCCGGCCAGGTTCACGCCGGCCAGAGTCTGCAGCATCCTGGACTGATCGTCCATGGCTCCGGGCCGGGCCGCGCTCCGGGCGGTCACGGCAGCACCTGCCCCGCTCAGTCCCAGTGCCGCGCTCCTGACCGCGCTCGGCACGCACACCACGAAAAAACGGAAAAAAAAAAAAAAGAAAAAAAGAAAAAAAGCCAAACAAAACAATAACAAAAAAAAAAATGTAGTATCGCCGTTTTGACCGGATCTCAGCTGTTTATTCCACTCTCTTCTCCTTCCCAGGGCAGTAAATCACTCTCTTCTTTAGTTACAATCTTCTTTCATCATCATCATATTGGTGCCTCGGATAAATGAGCTGAGCAGATTTCTGTGAGGTTTTCCTGGTACAATCTTCCTCCAAAGCTTTTTATTTTTTTCCTTTTTTATTTTTATTGTTGCTTTTTATGTCTTTCCCCACTTGTCCAAAAATCTTCTTCGCAAAAAGGCAAAATTAAAAAAAAAAATTAAATACAAAATCAAAAAAACTCGCTTTCAAATCCTTCAGAAGTTGGGAGGGTGCAAACAGCAAAAACCACAACAAACCAGCGAACACCCCCACCCCCAAATTGCAACATAAAAAAGCCAAGAAAACACAATCACAGAGGGAAAAAAAAAAAATCGCCCTCCCCCCAAATAACAAACGATCCCAAGTCTGTGCACGGGGGTGAGACAGCAGCAATCAAAAGTTTGAACTTGTGCAAAGAAAAGAGCGGAAATAACGGGGAAAGAACTGTAAAAAAATTAATTACACACTCTCTGCAAAGCAATGTGCAAAAATATCGGCCCGCCGGAATTTATGAGCCCCGCGCCCGGTGCCCGCGCGTGTTTTATGTTGTTTGATGGCCGCTCCGGTGAGGGATTGACAGGCTGCCAACGCCACTCACTCACCGCAGACGTGTCACCCTGTGAAGGAGCCGAGCGGCGCGCGAGAGGGAGCGGAGCGCCGGCCCCGCCCCGCCCCGC
>VZTT01072721.1:0-16024 GCA_013400855.1 Buphagus erythrorhynchus
TGGTGGCAGCAGCAGCATGGAGGGGAGGCACACGCTGCTGGATCAAAGTGACGGGATGCCAGCCTTGTGTGGCACATCCTGGGGCTGTTTTCCACACTCATGTGCTGTTTCCTCAGCTCTTGGCCATCCACGCCTTAACTGTATCTCCATGGTGTTTCCCAGAAGGGAGTGCAGAACAGAGCTCGATTCGAGGCCAGTTTGAATTTTTGTAGTACTTCACCCAGCACAAACCCCACCAGCTCCTTCTGGAAAAGCTCTGTCTTTTCCAGCACTAAGCTGGTTTCCTGTAATCAAACCCCAAGGGACCCAGATTTTTCCCTGATTAAAGATGGACTGAAGACACAAGGCTGGGTGAAAAACTGAATGTGTTTCATCATTATTTTAGTGCATCTTACTGTTATTGAAGCTGTTGTATCTTTCTGCCAAAGGTGTTACGGCAAATGGAGTTTCTAAAGGGCACTTCTTCAAAGAAAACAAAAAAATTAAAAGGTCAGCACTTGGTCTGTGTGAGAGTTGTAGATCTGTCTAAACCTCAGGATCTCCTCTGTGCACTTGCAGAACCTGGAGGGGAGGGTAATACTCAGCCTGCTGATGGTGTTCAGCCTCACCTTTCCTCCTCCCTCGCAGTGCTCATCCAAACCTGCCCCTGAAGGCCTTGCCCTCAGCTACTATAAAGTAATGGTGAGCAAAAGCCTGTTAGGAAGAGTAGGGTTTTGAGTGTTCCTATGTCATCCTGGAAAAAATATTTGATTTCAAAGCCTGTGTTTGAACTGGTTTTGCAGGTTAGTGCACTTCTTTGTTTTTCCCCTTTGAGTCCCTCCTTTCTTCGGTGAAATAATCAGAGTTTTAATGTAAAATGTAAGTATAACAACATAGCATTTTCTAAAACAATAAAAGGATCTAGCAATGAAGGCTTTGCTCTCTCAACTGGTAATTAACTGAAGTGGATTATGCCATTCTGCAATGACTGCAGCTTTCACCAGGGCTGCTCCAGCGGAGTGGCTCAGCCCTCTGACTGGCCTGTCTGGATGTTCTTTCTTTCAAGAATTTTATATACTTGGGAACACAGCTGGGAAATTACTGAGGAAAACATTGCTTTCATACTGATTGTTTTTACTCTTAGTGTTGGCACATTCTGTCCCTCCAAATCTAAGTCATTAAATGAGGAGGCTTTTGACCCTGGAGATGACAAGTAAATTCACTTGATTTGCCAAACTAGAAATTAAGTGTCTTGTGATGAGGGAGTGGTGATTTTTTTCTGCCTCTGTTATCTTGTTCTTCCTCTCTGGACCCATCCTAACTTCCTCAATCTCATATGTGGCAGAGCTGCTTCAGTCCCTTGATGGATGACCCTAAATTTCAACATATGACTGCAGGAGCACTGTGTATGTGTTTGTATACCTAGCCCCAAACCTCAGCCAGCTTGGAGGTCACCAGGTGATTTTAAGACTTGCTCCTGCCTAAAAGGGCAAGGTTTGAAATTGCTTCTCTTTTCACTCCACGGTCCTGAGCATCTGCAGTGTCAAGTCCAGAGAAGGGGAAACATCAGCTGGTTTCCCCCAAATGACCAAACAGAGATGTTCACTCAGTGTCACTGCTGATGAAGGGCAGAGATGAGCTGCCCTGGAATGTCAAGGTCCTTTTGGTACCAGCTCCCCTTCAGCCACACACCCTAGTGCTCTGTTTGCTCCCCTGTGGTGGGAATAAAGCAGGAGACCCCTTCCAGGCACAGTGCTCCCCAGAGGAGGAGACAAAAGGACAGGAAATGGTCACCCAGGACTGGCCTGCCCTCTTTCCAAAGAAATGCAGCTTGACTTTCAGCTGACCTTCAGGCTTTTACAAGCTAAAAGAGAGAGAGTTACAGAATTGTTAACAGCTATTTTATTGCACTTACAGATTGTGTGAGTTGCATTTTATTGGAACGCAGCACTTGGCAGGTTCTGAGTTTGGCTGCAAGGGGAAGTTGAAGGGCTGTGGTTACTCCAACATGTTAACCCCCTGCTCCCAGCATCTCCTGCTGTGCTGAGCTAAGCCAAATGCTTGGATACAGCTGCAACCTGTTTCTTTACAGAGGTGCCATGCCAAAAACCTGTGATGTGAAGCTGATTGTTTCTGACCATGAGAGAATATACCAGGGGGTTGAGGGTATCTAGAGACAGAGGAATAGTTTTTGATCAAAGTTCCATTTACTAAGGCTATGGCTTGACAAAATTATTCTGTGCATTGAGAACTTGATTTCTTAGGTGCTTAGAACCTAGAACTTGGAAGTAGAGTGTGGCAGTGCTCAGCCTCTGTTGGAGAGGCCCTGGCTCCTGCTGGCACTTGCTGGAGGTGCATTCCCAGTGCAAAGCTGGTGAGAGAGGGGGACTTTAGGCTGTGACTCCCAGAGACATTTTTACAAGGTGCTTCTATTCATGGAGGAGAGCAGTTATGTGGGGATTCCTTGTTTCTTGAAGGAAAGTTAATATGAGCTTTTGATAGTGTTTTGATTACTATCCATACTGGGTGCAAAGCAAGAAAGTCCCCTTGGACCTTGCCAGTCAGCTTTGTTTTCCTGGATGCATCTTCTCTTTTAGCACAGCTTGTTGCTTCATGACATCAGCTGTCCTCTGCATTTCTGCCTAAATGTCCCTTGCTTCTTGTAGGGTTGCATAAGTTCATTTTATTTCTAGCTTTTGCAATCTGGGAGGCAGACAATTTGGACCAGGCTGGGAATGCTGTGACTGCCCATTCTGTTCGCTCTCTGCCCTGAATTGTCATCTTTCTGTCTTCACAAAGGAAGAGGCCCTGGCAGCTCCCACAAGATGTGGGATTTTCTAGCCTGTTATGCTCATCCTGGGGTATACTGGAGACAAAACAAATTCTGTTGACCAGCCCAGCTTGGCAGCATAAACAGAATGTTGCAATGAGATGATTAAGAATCTAACTGATTGATTTTAATGTGAGAACTGAGACTTGGCTCCTGTGTATTTGACTTCACAAATATTCTTGGACATAGGCTGGTTTCTCAGCCAAAAGACCTCCTCTGTACCACAGACCCATATCCTGAATTAAGAATACATTTCCCTGCGAGTGACCTGGGTGGAGATCCTGTTCCTATCACTTGCTCATTCATGGGTCAAATGTAGCCCTGCAGCTGAAAGAGTCACAATGTCTTGTTTGGGTTGTGCCAGCAGTTGATCAGTGCTCAGGCTGAGTGAAAACTCGCCTAGATTTGGGAGAAATTATAGGAATGGCCCTCATAATTTTAGTTGAGGATAGGAAATAGTTGCTTCTGAATCCCAAAAAGGATTTGGAGCATTTCAGAAACTAGGAAATAACCCTCACACTGCACAGCCAGTATGCTTTAAAACAAGATGCAATGACAGCCACTAAAAGTACCAAGAAAAGAAAGAGGAAACAGGGTATCTTAGCTTGATTATTAATCAGTTTGAACCCCTATCTGTAACAATTCAGTATATTAGGTGAATTAGCTTGTCTAAAATTATCTCTAACATTTGCATGCATCTAAGCAATGAATTTTGGGATAGATTTTCTAACCTAGGCGTGATTATCCCCCCCATGCCTACACTGCTTTATCTAAGTTACCCATCAGTGACAACTCTACAAGCTTGCTTCCCTCTCCTATCACACCCTCACTCCCCAGCAGTCCCTGCCTCTGAGAGCTCAGCCTTTCCCAGGTCCTGTAGTTGAGGTACCATGGTGCAGATGCCCACTGCAAAGTGTTACAAGTTTAAAAAAAAACCAAAACAAACAAAAAATCCAAACCCCTAAGTGTTTCTAAAGATGTCAAAAAATATGTAGGCTTGCAGAAATCTCTTGACTTAAATACACAGGAACACTTCTTTCAACATTGAGAGAAGACACAAACTTGGTTATTTATTCCTGATTCTTTGGAAAATAATTTAAGGCATCAGCTGATAAACAGTTTGGAAATGGCCCTGTTTTGGTAGCCATCTGTCTGCATTTGGGCTAGGGAGGTTTGACCTTAACCCAGTCCTTCTGAGACTGGAGAAACTTGGTGGCATGTAGTAGGTTAAAACATAACCTGTCTGGAGAATATACTATAAAAAAGTAGGGGGACATAGTTACCATCTCTTTCATAATGTTCAACACAGAAAGAGCAAACCTCATTATGTTTTCAGAGATATTGAAGAGAAATGGTGAGAAAAATAGCTAAAATAACACAGCTAAAAACTTTAAGCTGACTCCTTTTGAATATTAGGGGTTTTAACACCTAACACACTTACTAACCACTAACAGAGCCAATGGTACCTATGCACACTGAGGAAAAAACAGGTCTCTTAAGTGTTGGGCTTCTCTTACATAATGCAGGTGCCTATTTAAAGGAGACATCACCTCACAGAGGTGAATCTTGGCTCTCCTTCTGACAAGGTAATCTTGTAGTGAAAAGAGCTGATGTCTAGAATTGCTGCAGCCAGCCCCATTTCTGCTGCTGTGAGACAAGCTGCAGTGGCAGCCAGAAGCAATACCCTTGTTCAGAAGCTAATGAAGGAGATATGTTGTGGCTGTAATGCTGCTCCTACTCCTCAGCTGCTTTAAGAGACTTTCTCATTTAGCCTTTTCAGATTATGAGAAAATTGGTTCTGACTGAGATGAATTTATGGGGAATCCCAGCACAGCCACATAATCCCTCCAGCCAGAGCCATCTGCTGCAGCTTCCCTAGCTGCATCAGTTTAATGAGAAGGAGCATCTCTGCCCTCTTTTTGCAACCTAATAAGAGAGCAGGAGGCAGCTGGGCTGGGAGAGAGCCTGTGAACCCCCAGCCCCAGCATCTGTGAGTGAATAGGGGTAACAAAAGAGAATTTCACGTGGTAACAAGTGGGCTGGGACACAGCCTGAGAGCAGGAACGGTGGAACCCAGTGCTGCTGGAGCCCAGACCTACCTGGACCTGACTCTCAGAGGGCCAGGCTCACATGGTCACCACAAACACATTGTGTTTCAGCCTGGATCCTGGGCTGGGTTGCCAAGGACTGAGCACCACATTTTTCTCCTGGTGAGGGTGAGGAGACCAGCATCCTCCAGTGTGAGGGCTAGTTCTGGGGAAACTTCTGTGGAAGCAGACTGCAAGAGCTGGGTAAGGAAAAGTCAGGTAAAGAAAGGATCATCATTCCTTGGCCAGATAGAGTGGATGCTGAAAATGTAAAAGCTGGGAAGCTGAGGGTTTGCAGCAGCATTGCTAATGAGAGAGGGAATGCTGTTCTGCAAAGGGAAGTCAGAACCTGTTCCTTAGCAGGAAAGATTGACTAGATCTTTGCCCAAACACCAAGTAAGGGCTGAACACCATCAGTGCAGAAGGAAACACCACACACCTCAAGGGCTGTGTGATCTGTGGCTGCTGCACAGAGAGGAGGTGGAGGCTTTCACAGGAGTTACTGGCTCTGTCAGTGAGGATGACTGGGAAAGAAGGAGCACTATGGCTGCACATGTTCCTGCAGGCTGCTGTAGTAGGAAAATCAGGTGGACCAGGCTGCCTTTCAGCATCCAGCAATGTCATCCAAAGCACAGAGCGTGGCAGGCAGTCATGGAGGGCTGTAATCACCTGCACATCTGCTGGGAAAGGATGAGTGGGATGCAGACTGGCGAGAAATTCCAGCACTGGTTGCCATAATGCATTTCATAAATATGTGTGCCTATTCCTACCTATATAAATGAGATGGGAAAATTTTTTTCACCTTTCTTATATATATAAAAAGTAATTTTAAAAGGTAAATTTTAAGTCCAACCAGTAAAACTATTGACTATGAAGGCTGACTATGAAGATAAAAGGTAATGCATTTACTGTTCAGGAATACAAAGTGAGAGAAGAGCAAACTATAGACAAATTCTGGAGTAAAATCAGAATTACTAGGTAATTTCAGGGAGGAAGCCTGAAGGAAAAGGGAGTTAAGCAGAACTGGCAATTCCTTTAAATAATAAGTAAACTATGAGCCCCAAGAATGCCAAAAGAAGTTGTTCCAGCATGGACCAAGGAAAGAAAAGGCAGTAAGAGGTGATATTTGCTACAGTGTGATCTCTTCTTTCACAAGGTAGGTGTGTACAGAAAGTGAAAAACATTTTTTCTGAAAAAACATTGGATGAAACTCCTTGGTGAAAGGAACAACTGTGCACAGAGGAGAGCCCACAGCAGGAACACAGCTGGGGAGCAGCTGCTGGGGAGCAGCTCTTTGGAAGGTGTCTGAGAGTCCGTCTGTGTCTCACAAGCTGAACGTGGTACTGGCAGTTATCTGTCAGACACACCTTGGCTGATGCCAGCTTTCCCAAACTCTCTTCCTAGCCAGCAGTTACCTCCTACATTGAAATTTGGGCTGCCTTAGCTAGACAACTCTTCAGGGCTATCCTCTGGAGTGGCTTTAAAATTTGCAACAGGGAGATTAACTTCTTCCTTTTGGAAATCAGTGCAGGATATGTCTCAGTGTGTTGCTGTTGCAGAAAAGCAGCAAATTCAGAGGTGTCTGCTATGTTCCAGTCTTCAAAATCAGGCAAGGAGGATCTGAGGTGTAGGGTGGAGTCTGTATTTGTAGACTGCACTTTGGAAAGAAACTGGACAAGAATGAGGACAATGATCTCCAAAACATGGTGTGAGAGAGAGGGCTGGAAAAACAAGGGCAGCTTAGCCTGGGGCAGCCATAATATTTGAGTGAGGAACATGCAATGTGCAAATCTTCAATTATATAGAGGGTTATTTCAAGAGGCACAAGTTTTTCTGTGTACTTGACGAGTAGGACAAGGAATACACAGCTCTGACTGCACTATGTTGTTGGGTTTTTTTAAGTCAACTGTTGCTTTTATTTTTCTTTGGTTCTGAAGTGATTATGTATGCCATGACACTTTATAGCTGCCTGCAGCTCTTTCTTTGTCATTTCTGGATGATTGTAGATGGATTTTCAACATCTGTAGAACTTTATAACTTCAATTTTGGATGCTGAACAAGTCTCACACATTATTTTATGCACTGGAGCAAGAGTCTAGTGTGGGGTAGGGCAGTGTTTTGCATAATTGAATTATTTCTGCAGATTGATTGAGAAATATGGTTCATTTCTGTTCCTTTCATCTATTCTTAAAGGGTCAGACAGGATGGTCTCTGATGATTTCTGCAGGGATATGCCTAGTATTTCCTAAAGATTTTCTGTAAGGGCACTGTTCAAGGGAAAATCAGATGAAGAAATCTTTTTTATGGAGGTCGACTGGACCCCTGCAGTGGAGCACTGTCCACAGGACACTGCCTTCTGTGAGGGAAAACCATCTGTTGAAGTAAGTGTGATGTTTTCCAGTGGGAATACTTGAATGGATGTTTGCTGCTGGGTGTGCAAATTCACCAGCTCATTCTGGCTGTAGGTGCTGCCTGGCTCTTACTGACAACTTGCTCTGCTTCCTGTGTGCACCACATTCCAACCTGGTTTGTAACCATCACCCTATGATAATATTTGAGTGTTTCTGTGGCAAATGGGAGCTTCATTGAAATTAAATTCCCCTGAAGGATCCCACTCTTAATTATTGAGTTTGGAGGAAATAAGAAGCTTGTGAATGAGTTATTGTGCTTTCTGAATCAGCTGTAGGATTGTTTTTGGTAGTGGTCCAGTGAAGTTTAATATTGTGATAAGAGCCATGGGGCTGGTGACAGAATTACGTATTTCCCAATTTATAGAGAATCAATTAACATTTATTTCTCTTGCTTCAGAATTGGCATGTGCATTTTTATTTAGGATCATCACCTGTATCACAGTTGAGAAAATGCAGGTCTTTTAATCAAATATCATGAGAATTAATCATTTTTGTGCCTGTTTTTAATACTGGCTTCAGGAACCTTCTAGAAGAAACATGTTTTATAAGCTGAAGATATCTCCTGACACACTATCTGCCAGTCCCTGCTGGTTGATGATGGTAAGTCATTGCATACCACCACATTTTTAAGCAATCTGTGTGAGGGAGTCTGAGGCAGCTGTGTAGTTTTAAGGATTAAGGTAGGACCCTGGCTCAGTTTCCATCTTCAGATTTCTGACAACCCCTTCTTTCAACACAAATGAAGTAAATCTCTGACACAAATGTAGTGAGAAGGACTGCTACAGATGTGCCAGCAAAGAGGGAAGGAGCATGCCTTCTCAAAAAGCCACGTCATTTGTGCTTTCCTAATTATGTCACTGAAATCAGAAAGGAAAAACTCAGTCAACCACGGTGAGATATTCCTCACCCAAGTGTTCCTGCAGGACTGTCAGGGACGGGCTAGGCCATGGGGAAACTTGTTTTCTGGGCACAGTGAAAAATTCTGAGCTTGGCATGCTGGAAATAATGATCTGTTTCTGGAGCATGGTACTAGATTTTAGCAATGAAAGTATGAGCACTGTTGCAGATTTGCCAAGACGGATTTGGAGGGGTCCTCTCAGCTGAGAGAGGGATCTTTACAGCACTGTCCTACACAACGTCCCTGAATGATTCTGTCCTCCTGCCAAGGATCTGCTCCTCAGATTTCAGGTGCACCTCATCCTCGTGCTCTCCCTGTACTTACTCCTTGTCCCCAGATCTTCCAAGCACCTCCTCAGTGCCAGCTGGACTCCTGGGTTTATCGAGTTGCAAACCAGTAGAGGGGACAGTGAGGACAATTTTTCACACGTAGGTGTTTGGCAGTGCCAGTGCCTGTCAGTCACTATGTCCTTAGCCTTCATTACCACATCTCTTTTTCCTGGCACATCATCCCTTGTTCCCTCAGCAGAGTGCCAGGACCAGCTTTTCTCACTGCGGGGTTTGTGCTCAGATCCGCTCACTGCTTTTCACTCGGGTAGCTCATTCCTCATCCTTCTTCTCTGCTAGATTTTTGGACTCCTCTCCATTTTGGCCAGTTTTCACTCCAATTCATGTTGTTCAACAGCTCAGCTCTTCTTGCTGTTGCTACTTTCTAGCTTCACGTGTAAACACAGCAAAAAAAGTGTGAGCAACAGGGGTAAAGGGAAATTCAGTTTTTTGGGGAGAGGCTTGAAGAGCATGGCAGTAGGGATGATCTTGGGTGCCTTTGGTTCTGACCATATGTGAAAGCAGAGATGTACATGGGTGCCCAGCAGCCCAACAAAGCTGATAGGTAGTTATTCTCAGCTCCTCTCCATTTGGACAGGCAGAGAAACCCTGTGCCAGCCTCCTCAGAGCTGAATCAAGTGTTACCTCCTGCTACTGGAAATAGATGTGTTTCAGTTGGCACTTTTGTCATGAATTAGCCAATGTTGTTTTAACCCGGGGGTTTTGGGAAAGGCAAAGAGATTTGGTTAAATGAAATGGTCCTGGCTGGACATAGCAGAGGGGCAGAGTTGTTGCCAGTGTTCTTCTCTGCCAGCCCTGCTCTGAAAACAGCATCCCACAGGGTCCTCCTTCCTTTGGCACAGAGCTTGAGTCCAGCTTTATCCATGGAATGCAATTCAGATGAATATTACCTGTATTTATTTAGAAATGCATGTATCTAGGGTTAACAACAGGGATACTAATTAATGCAGACTGTTGTGTCTGATTTCTATCATGCTAATAGCCATTCAGTTGCTAAGTGTTCAGCAGCAGTTTCCCTTAATTGGTCTCCTAGTATCAGCCCTTATGTTACTCCTATAGATGGAACAAGATGAGTTTAAAATCTGCCCTTAGGAGGGAAAAGGACATTCTGTGCTTTATCAACCTTCCTGCCAGGCTCTCCATGGGAACCTAAAGAGACACACTTAATATCAGTCTGAATGTGTCTTTAGAGAGATTGATAGAATTTTGTTTCAATAGGACTTGATAGTGAAGATGAAAGTGAAAACTAGGTTATTATTGAATTGATAAAAAAGGAGATGGTCATAGATGGGCTGCTGTGAGAGGGGTGTGTGCCAGACAGGGCTGCAGCTGCCACAGGCAGCACGGCACTGCCATGAGCATCAAAGGCAACAAAGATAAGACAAAGCAGTTGGCCAGCCTGTTCACAGTCTATGGCAGACTGGTATATTTGCTGAAGGCCATAATTTAGTCTCTTCATTACTTTTGGTACATTGGAACTCCATCTCTGAAGCTCCCATTGGGTCTCAGATGGCAACACTCGCTACCTCCTTTTTTAACTTCTTTCTGTCAAAGTGAAGGAAAAATATTCCTCCATTAACATGTAACAGTATTGAGCACACAAAAATAGAAGACCAGCATGTTGGAGGCATGGCAGAGGAAGAGGATGGCAGCCTGGTGGAGGCAGAACCAGTTCTGTTCTGCAGTGCAAAGATGTGAATCTGGGAGCTGGGGACAAGGCTTGGGGGTGGCTGCCCAGCAGCTCTGGCTCTGGGGCTCTGGGCAGCACTCCCCTGCTTCCCACCTCCTGGGTGTTTAACTCTCATGTTTCACTACTGCCTTGCAACCTGTGGACTAGACCTCGTTTAATATCCTACTCTGCTACATAATACTCTTTGTTACAAAAGGTGCTTTGAGAATAATCAGCACTGCCGTCTCTCTCTGAGGCTTCTTTATTTTGTTTTAGTCTTGTGTAGCTTTAATGTCTTGCGCTCGTGGTTGTGAAAACACAGGAGCCACACTTCTCCCCTCTTCCAGGACTGCCAGCTCTCTGAACTCTGGCCCCTTGCCCTCTGAGGCCTGAACTGGGAAGAATCTGAATTTGTGTTGTGCTTGGTATCACTTTCTGCCAACGCTGCTCTCTCCACCCATCCTTTCCTCTGCCTGATCTGCCTTTGATCTCACAGTGCTCCCACAGATGAACCCTTGTGGCTTCTTGAGGTGTTGCTGGCAACAAGCTGCTTATCCTCCTGCTGTGCCTGAGATTATCCTCTGAGTCAGAGGGTGCTCAAACCTGTTCTTTGGGTGCTTCAGCGCCAGGCTGCAGGTGATAGGGGTGGGTGACCCCACCTGCAGTCCCTGTCCCTCAAGGAGGGCTAGCAGAAAGCTGAGGGTATCACTACCTCTACCCTCCCTGGTTAAACCCACCAGAGGTGGTGGGGTTGGGTCTTCAGATGCCGCCCTGCCTGGCATCATGGATATTGAATGGCTTCAGCTTCTTACATATTTGCCAAAGCTCACTGCAGCTCCCCTTGCCCTGTTATTTGTCCTTTTTACAATTATTCTGGCTCAGAGTTATCAGAATTACGAGCTGTCTCTGATGTACTTACTGATCCTGCCCTAGAGCCAGCTTTGGGGAACACCATCACATGCTGCTAGAATTTAAGTGGATCCACAGCCTTTATTGACTTAGCTCTTCATGTCTCCTCTCACAAATACTTTTTTCCCTTCTCCTTTTTATGGTAAAGTGAGAATTAAGGTTTTATTCTTATTGCACATCTGTGCTTAGATGTCCTGCTGCCTTATACTTCAAACAGCAGCCTTGTGGGGCTGAACTATTAAAATCTTATTAAGATACATATCCATCTTCTTGAAACTGCTGGTCCTTGCTCTGAGATCTAGCTCTGCCTTCAGTTTTTTCTACTGTATTTGCAAATGTCTGTCAGAACTGGAGCTTGGTGTAATTTGTCAGAGTGCCGCCTATTTAAGTAGCTGAGACTCCAGTCTGTTACAATGTGTATAGGCTTTCCTGCATTGACTACCTTGTCTCTGGCATTTGGCTCTGAAATATGCGACTCAGAAAATAGAGCTTGAGCAATAAATATTGACTAATATGAAGTAATGTATCTCTGGAGAGTTTCTTTATCTGCATCAAAAGCTTTTAGAGCTGCTGTTGTGAAGGGGCTGCTGACAGTAGATTTGCAAGAGTGTAGAACAGTCTCACAAAGCCTCTGGGCCCTGGAGAGCACCCAGGGTTTGACTGCTGAGTGCAAGTCTTCCAAGGGTTAGGGTAAGTCCTCCAAGGAACTGGTGTTTGTGCTAAGACTCATGGACAGTCTGTCTTGCATGTGCAAATATAAACCTGAGAATATTTCTTAGGCAGTAAGTTCTTATTCAAAAGAGGCTCTGGTTTCACTGGCAAACATGACTATTTGGCTACATGTCCTATATCCAAACTATAACTTTCTGTAAGAAATGTTCCTTGAGCTGTATATTCTGTCCTGCTACAGTGATGCTCGATTTACAGCGTTTTTTGGCCATGTCCAGAGTCAGCTCTCCTCCCCCACGCGCACATTACACTGTGACAGGACATAACTAATGGTTTCTCATGCTTGGGATCTACAGCAAATTCCTAATATTTGCCATACCTTATCTCTAGACACCTGATAACTCAGATCTGATAGGTGGTGCTTGACTTTTTAGGTACCGTTTATAAATTCTGACATGTAACACCTTTACATGGATGTTTCAGAGGGTGATGGCTGAGTACTGGATGTTAACTCCTGTGTGCAGGATGTGGCTGAGGGCAGATGCTGATGTGAGCCCGGTGTACCCGCACTGCTCTTACTCTTCTGGCAATGGGGTTACTCATCTCTAATCC
This sequence comes from Buphagus erythrorhynchus, assembly GCA_013400855.1. Lineage (NCBI taxonomy): Eukaryota > Metazoa > Chordata > Aves > Passeriformes > Sturnidae > Buphagus > Buphagus erythrorhynchus. The sequence goes on from VZTT01072721.1 coordinate 12,412, forward strand.
TGCAGGCAGCCGCATCCTCCCGCACCTGCACCCGGCGCTCTTTCGAGCAGGGGCCAAGTTCCCCGCTGCGGGGAGGCGCCGGCTGTCCCTGCTAGGGCCGGCTCTGCCGGCAGAGGGCAAGAGGTGCCCGCGCTGAGCCGCGGCCGGCCCGGGGAGCGCGGCCCCGGGGGAGCGCGGCCCCGGGGGAGCGCGGCCCCGGGGGAGCGCGGCCCCGGGCTCCGGCCGCCTCTGCGGCTCTCACCCGTGCCGGCCCCCGCTGTCCCAATCTCAAGGAGAGTTCAATAAGCCTGCCCCGGTGCTGGTGGCTCCCTGACCCGCCGGGGGCCGAGGCTGCGCGGGGGGTGTGTGCCCAAGGAATCCAAGGCGAAGGCGCAGCTGGGTGTGTCCGGTGCAGACCCCTCGCCTCAAGGCGATGTGAGCTCTGCTCCGAGATGGCGAACGTGCCGGCCGGGCACAGGGACAGAGGCACCGAACCACCTGCACCGTGCCCCGGCAGAGCCGCAGGGCAGGCGGAGCTCCTCTCCAGCATCCCCTCCCTCCTGCCGGGGAGTTGCACCCCACACCGGGGAGCTGGGGGAAGAGGCTGCGGTGGCACAGAGGGTGTCTGCAGGGAAGGGCTGAAGGTTAAGGGGTTGGGGCTGAGCCTGTCCTGACTCGGGACAGGACGGCGTTTGGCGCTGGGCGAGGGATCTGGGGCTCCGTGCGTGACTTTGAGCGCACAGTGACGGTGAACACACCGAGAATTGTACAGACACGGGAGTCTCCTCGGGAAAGGGAAAGGACCCCCTGGGACCCTGGCAGCAGTCAGATCCAGAATGACTGTCCCAAATGCAGCAGCACAGGAGCCAGGGCTGTCCGGGAGGAGCCGGCCGGCGGTGGCTGCAGGAGCCGGGCTGCGCCGCCGGGGCCGGCCGCGCTCGGGCCGTCTCCTTCATGTGCGTCTCACTTTGTATTGAATGATGTTAAGCAGAGCTGGGGCTGGCGCCTCGGCCTCATTACCTTCAATTACAATAATTGTTGCCTCTCTCCAGTGTTTTGCATTTCTCCCTGGGGGAAATCTCTCTGCTGCTTCTTTTCCAGTCTTGCTCCGGCTGTCTCCTATCGATTGGATCGCTCTGGCCCCGATTCTAGGAGCGATGCCTCCAGGAGGATAAATGCAAATCGCCCTATTGATCGGGAGGAATAGGAGTGCAGCTCGTTTGGGGGAGGGAGGATTAGTTTTAAATGAAAAAAAAAAAAAAAAAGTAAAGTGATGAGCATGGCAGGAAATGCTTCACTTTCTGGGCCTCTTAAGTAGTGTCTCTTTATCAAGTCCTGTGTCTGAGGAGGATGCAGATTGGTACCATCTGGATAACATACCACATGCATGCAGAGGTGAATCCTGCGACATAGACACTAGTCTGCTTTCCCATTTATTTTAGGTGAACATGTATCACTGATTATCTCTGGAACGCAGCTTCCCTCCTTCAGTTTGAAGGTAACTGGGTTTCAGTGGGGACATGCTAATTGCTGCTGAAAATGAGCCGGGACTAATGTGCAGGCCTCTATCCACCTCCTTGAACTGCCCCAGTTACAGGGGTAAAGCTCCTTGGGAGTTATTAACCTTGAGGAAACCTGCTCAGCAGCCTGTCTGTCACAGGGGAGCGGCTGGAGGAGCCAGCCTTTGGGCTCTGCATAGCCTTAGATCCTGAAATGGCTACTTGCTTCAGTAAATCCATGGCCAGACCCAGAAGTGGGAAGCCAAAAGAATTGCACAGTCACGTTATGTTCCCTGCCTCCTGGGCTTTATGCCAAGCTAAGCTAGCTTAAGCCTTAGTTATTTTTTTAAAGGCAATAATCAGCATAAATAAATGTAATTAAGTAGAATTACATGTGTATCATACTTGTGTGTATCATATCCCAAATGCTAGCAAAGTAGCTCAAAAAACAATGGTTTGTTGTTGGCTAGTGTTAAGCAGTTAACAAAAAAACCCTGAACTACTCTGATTAATGTTGCTCCAAAGATGCTTTAAACAGTCCCAATGCTTTTAGCTTCCCATCATTTCCAAATGAGAAATTCCCAGATGAATCATAATTGCAAGGTGCAAATAACAATGGATATGGTGTGCAAATGTTGCTTTTGACACCAATTTGAAATTACTCCAAAGCAGCAGTACTAACCTTTCCTTGCTAGTGCAATGAGCATCTGATGTGCCTGACAGTACTGACAAATGCTGGTGTGTGCGTGCAGACCCAGCAGTAGGCAAATCCTCATCTCCCTGAGGAATGTGGGTCTCCCCAGGACAGGGCTGCACTGATGCCTTGACTAGAGAGGTGATTGTAAAAAGGATTTCCAAATTGCAGTTCTAATCAATTTTTATTTTTGCCTAATTTTCTTTTTCTGGGGAGGCAGAGATGTGGTCATTGTTGAAAGGTTCAAACAAGTGAATCATACTGTGAAAACACGGGTTTTTTTTGCTAGATATCAACAGAAGGGTTACATCCAATCATTTGAGGGAAGTGCTGGTGAGTTTCCAGCATGCCATGTAAGTTTATAGAGGGTTGAGGAATTCACGGCAGTGTTCAAGCTGCCAGATGAAAGAATTGCTTTTGATTCCAAACTGTTTTTCTGGGGTGAGTTACCTAAATTAGGGGCACCTGCAGGCTGAAATTGTAACTTTGTTTTGCAGACAGGCTGCTGTGGTGGCACATAAACAGGCAGTAGCAGCAATGCCAATTCATGTGAAAAAGAGAAAGATAATTGTATGAAAGAAGCAAAACAATGGGAGAAATCTGAATTTTCTAAAGCTAGGTTCCCATAGCCAGAGAAGAACTTTTCTCTTGTTCAAAGTTCTGTGCTTAGAAAATGCTGCCAAGTTGACCTCTGTCTTGGCTTGTTTAATTTTCCTCCTTGACACAGGAAAGGCCTAAACCCCTTATGGCAGCCATCCTCTCATGCCTGTGCTGGAACTCTCAAGACCATGGAGATTCTGGAGAAGGTGATGGATGTGATTTGGCGTTTCACTGGAGGGATTTCATCTTGACATTTGGAAGGAGACTTTTGCATGGCTGCACTGCTTACACTCTCCTGGTGGAAAATCTTCTGGAATGTGATTGCAGAGGAGAGCAGGTACTGTCCTGGCCTGTTGCTTGCCTGATTGGAAAAATCCTGGTGTAGAATAGATCAGGACACTGGGTGCTCATCTGAATTGGTCTTTTAGAAGGACTTGTCAGTTCTTAAGTCCTCCTGTGAGAAACTTGGCACTGCAACTATTGACATATGAAACGAAGTAAAAGAATCAAACCAGTATTTGTGTGGCCTGCAAAGATTCATTGGATGGATCTCTTGTTTTAGTTGGCAATTTCTTCTTCTTCGAGACAAAATTTTGCATCTGTGACAGAGCTTTGAGCTGATGCAGAGAACGTGCTCCTGTGAGATGCTGCCCAAAGCAGTCCCTTTCCGTGAGGTGCCCAGAGGCTGATTTTGCATCCAGGTTCTCCTGTTCATGTTGGCTTCAAAGGCCTTCACCGTATCTGGTGGGAGGGAGCAGCGCTGTGCTCTGCAGGCTCTGACTACAGGCTCTGCAGTCCGTTCAAGTGGAGGCTTCAGGCTGCTCTCCCATGGCTGCTGCAG
>VZTT01072723.1:2016-13449 GCA_013400855.1 Buphagus erythrorhynchus
ACAAGATTTTCTAATGAAACTCTCCCTTGTGTTTGAAACATTAACATGTTTCAAATAAATAAACTAGGAATTAGCATCACACATTACCACTTCTGTACAATTACCACAGTAATTAACAGCAATAAACATTAAATGTTTAAAATACTTCTTTCAGATCATTATCAGAGTCTTTCGTTTTCCCTTTAAATAAATAAAGATATTTTCCCCTAACGCCACATCTCTTTAACACATAAAGAATTAGCTAAATAGAAAGCAGCCATCCTCCCACCCAAGACATATGGGAAAACAAAGCTATTTGCATATTTCCCCACAGGTCTCCTTTTGCTTGCCAATTTCCAGTCTTTAAATCATTATTAAGGGAAAAAGCATTTAGCTGCTTATTTTGGTTAGTGTGTTCTGCTAAAGAGAATACTCAAATCAATATTTTTTTATCAATATTTTTGTTAGATTGGTAACACAAATAAGAACATTCAGGAGCATGTTGATCTAAACATTGCCAAAATCACTCTCACTCACATGCAAAAACCATAGGTATTCTTACCTCCTCATTTTCTAATCAATCCATGACAAAAAAAACATGTCTCTACAGATGTCTGCAGAAGCAATACTTGAAAAACAGCAGTGACCACAACCAGGAGGAAATTCAACTAGGCTTTTTGTTTTCTAAACATTCATTCAGAATCCCCAAATGATTGTCTAACACCAATTTTCATCATTATTAAAAAACAAATATCTAATTAGCTATTGTTTTGCTAGACAGCAAGAGTAATCCTTCTTCATATATTAATATTAAAAACCTGGTATGAAAATGAAATTCTCTCCTGCAAAGGGTCAGAGCTCCTCAAGTACTCCCCCCTGCCTGAGGTGATTATTAGTTTTGTAGCGATGTTCCTTCCCCTCAGGTGGCACTGCCAGCTCCTCTGCAGCAGAAAGGTCTCAAATTTGGTTTTATTATAAAGTGATTAATAAATTTTATGAAGTCCCAAACAAAGGAAAAGTCCACCTTCAGAGGAATTTAAAAATGTGAACAAGAGAAAGTTAGATCTTGCATTAACCATGATTAAATTCAAATATTTTTAGCAGCTCCTAAACCAGCACAATAACTACTGTAGACTCAGGTTTTTGGAACTCTTGTAGAGATGGTTTACTCCATTCCAATCCATGATACAATATAAGAATAGCAATGAACCTTCCTAACATCAGCTGAGGAAGCTGAAACACGGAAGGTTAATTAGCACACAAAAGAAATTAAAGACTGAAACATCAGGAACAAACCCTTTGCTGAGCAGCAGCACTCACTAGTCCTGTGACTTTGTGTCTGATGTTTGGATTAGCTCATGTTTAGCAATGTCTGATTAAACCTTTTAGCACCCTTGGATGTTCTCTAAGACCCTTTTCTTCTGGAGAAAAGGTGCCCTGGTGTCAAACCTAAGCAAGCACCTACTGCTGCTTAGGTTGATTCTTTGCTGTCTATGAGTCTGCAATTAAGTTCACAGTGCAACCCCTCTGCACAGCAGGATTTTGGAGCTCTCTCTTGCCTTGATCACCTATACTTCCTAAACATATAGAATTTAGAAAAACGTTTGGATTTCAAGGAGACTTTTCACTCATTTTTCAAGTTAGTGGCACTTCAGCTCTTACATAATTTGAGAAAAAGAAAATAATAATTTTTTCATCCTTATTATTTAAACTGGCTCAGTCCAGATTCTTTAACTTAAACAAGAAAATGGGTCTCAGTCTTAAAAACAATGTTCCTTCTCTCCTTCCCCCCAAAGATGAAGCTTTTAGCTAATTTTTGCACTGTTGTTTTTGTTTTGTTTTAATAAAGTGCAGTGGAGTTGCTGAGTTAGTGAAATTAAGCCCTTCTACCATATTCACCACAGCTAAGCCACAAAGGGAAACAGACAAATCTCACTGCTAACTTTGTAGTTTTCTATCTTGCCACTTTACTAACTGGTTGTCTGGCTTTTTATTCAAGCATAGCACGTTATAAACCATCAAACACCTTTCTGATGCATCTACCTGAAGAGATCCTAAATGTCTTACTGTTCTCTTTTGTTTGGCACAACCAAAAAACATTCAAGATTTCTCTTACTCTTAATTTGTTAACTTTCTGTCTAAACCAGATCCAAAGGGACCTGGCTAAATAATAGGAATCTGAATAGGAAGAGGATGATCTGAGGTTCCCCCTAAAAGCACTTCCAACCCCTAGTGTCATCACGGCCATTACAATGTCACATCTCCCTGAAGCCAGCTTGTGGTTACTGGGGGTTGCTGAACTTGCCAAATTCACTTATCTCTGGGCCTGGAGGCTCTTCTGCTACCATCATTTGGAATTTTCTTTCTTTCTAATGATTTAATTAGGACTTGAGAGAAAGAAAACTTCAATACACCTGTCATGAGCACTCAGTCAAACCCACTAATTGGCCAATAATCCAGCATTTTAAATGCTCCTTTCCTCGCCTCCCACCCTTCCCATTGCAAGGCTGCCCTTGTTATTCCTATTTTAGTACTGTAATATATTATTTCACTTAATTACAGCTTGTCCAGACTTGTATGGTTGCACAAGATGGGAGAGAATAAAAGATACACAGCACCACAAAGACTCCCACAGATACTTCTTTATACAGCAAAGCCACAGTATGTCACCAAATGCTCCTTGCTAAATAGGGATAGTGCACTTTGGGTGGTCCAAACTACTTTTAAACCATTTGATGCCCTCCTATATGCTTCTATACATAAGGCAGTCATTACAAAGCATCCTTAATGCAGAGCAAGGGAAAGTCTTCACTGAAAATAAAAGCACACTGCTGTTCCTGTAGCCAAGATTTCTATTGCACCACAAGGGCCTGGTGGGATGTCCAGTTAGGTGTTGGTGCTCAGGCTGTGCTGACTCATAAATACAATGCCAGAATTTGACCTTTAATTATTCTTCCACAGCAGGAGGGATTATTATCCCTATGACAAAAATAAATGACAGTTCCTTCCTGTAAAGATTCCATCATTTGAAGGAGAAAGGTGATTACGGAGAAATGTTGGTTCTAGTTAATGGTTTATTCCTTTCTTAACATAGCTCCCTTGACGTTATTTTACAGCCTTTGGAAGATGAGGTATGTCTTAATTCCTGTTAATGGCAATGTCAAATATTAATACGAGTGGGCCAAAGCAAAATGACTTTGAGAATTACTGAGGAACTGCATTAGGACAAGTGAGATCACTGGGTTGTGGCCTGTTATGCAAGGAAGGCATTTTATACTTCAGGTACTGGATATTGCTTGGTCTTTTGGTATAAACATAGCAACTATTCTTCTATTGCACAGTTTCTTTATTTTCCTGACTTCCCATGCATGCTTTGCTAGAAGATACTTTGCTGCTGATATAAGCAAACAGTGGCCAGAAGCAGAGCAGAGGAAATCACTCAGACTCTGGAAATGAAATTCAAGGCAGCCATAACACACACCAGCACTGAATCACTCTCCTGAATTCCCTTTCTCATCTGCTATGCAACAGCTGAAGATTTATCCACCCAAAGGTTCGATTCCTGCTGATGGATGGGGTAGGGTGCTGGGAAGGTGCCAGGGAAGGTTGAGTGACATCATGCAGTGCTTACAGGACAATGCAGCTGGTGAAGAGACCAGAGCACAAGTGCTATGAGGAGCACCTGAGGGAGCTGTCAGTGTCTAGCCTGGAGGAAAGGAGGCTCAGGGAGACCTCCTCTCTCCCTACAAATACCTGAAAGGAGGCTGTAGCCAGGTGGGGGTCCATCTCTTCTACCAGGTAACAAGTGATAGGACAAGGGGAAATGGCCTTAAGTTGCATGAGGGAAGGTTTAGATTGGATATTGGGAAAAACCTCTTCCCTGAAAGGGTCGTCAAGCCCCACAACAGGCTGCCCAGAGAAGCAGTGGAGTTAGTGGAGTCACCATCCCTGGAAGCTATGGACATGGCACTTAGGTTAATACCTGGTTAATATTTGGACTTTATGATCTTAAAGGTCTTTTCCAATCTAAATGATTCAACGGAGTAGGGACTGTCAATAGTTCCTGACCCCATAAGACATTCCAAATTGATGAACTCAACTACTGTCTCCAAATAGTGTGACAGTAGCTGTTGCCATTTAGTGCTCTCCCATCACAGGGAATAATCAATGAAATTATTGCAAGGGATGTCCCAGCTCAATTTTTATCTCTTTCTTGAAGCCCTGTATAATTCTCTGGTATGGCTTTGTAAGAAACAGTCTATTTGAGTCTTGGTTATTTAACCAAGAGACACTAAAACAAAGTATCAAGTACTAAAAAAGGACTTCTGTAGGACCCAGTGTTCCCCAGTAGTGAGACTAATCCTATTTGCTCAATTTTTACACAAAAAAAGAATGCATTATTTACACTTAAACAAATGCTATAAGATTACAAATATTAAATCACCCTCCAATAGAGCTCAGAGATTCAGATTACACTGGTAATGGGCTCTAACTCTGAAAAATCCAAACTTTGAAGCATTTTTTCCGCTGCTTTTTATTTAATTTTTACAGTCTAATGATGCATTTTCTCCTAAAATGATTGAAATTACTCTTAAAAAAACTCCCAGAGCACCAGATCCAAGCATTAAGTACATGAGAAGGAAATGCAGAAGGCATAAAAGGCCCACACAGCACAATTCAATGAAGAATAAAATTCTGCCCCTTTGCATGTCTCTGCCTTGGAGGTGAAATTTGTGCAGCTGTCAACAGCTAGCTAGACATTAAAAACTATTTGGACAAGGTGCTGAAGAAAGCCAGCAAACCCACAAAAAGGTTTAGCCATAAGAAAAAAATAAATAAATAAAACATAGGATCTCAATACAAGAAATGCGAGCAGGAGAAGGAATGGGATTTCTGTCTCAATAAGGAAAACAGAAGTGGTGGAAAGCCACATCAACTCTTAACTGGGTAAAACAAACCAGAAATTGTCTCCAAACAGGAAAGAACCTAAAGAAGTCCTGCCCATAGTGGCATCAGAAAGATTACTGGGGGACAAAGGCACAAAAGGAGCAGAGGAAATAGGTTTCCTTGATTCTTTATATGGACTCATGAACACATTTACACACAGGTGTATATACATGCATGTATATAAATACACTCCTTTACTATTTTTCTTGAAATTCATACATAAATATCTATCTATATATATTTCTGTATCTAAATCTATCCATATGTGTGTGTGTATGTTTGCATATATATGTACACACACAGATGAATCCTCTCCCCTACTGCTTTCATGAAAGCCAGTAGGGATTGGGAACTTATTCAAAGCTCATTGCAAATTGAGATACCTGAATATATTTTCTCAGAATGATGTCCCTGCCTGAAGCCCTCCATAGATCCTCCAGGACAAACTTCTACTTTTCTGTTCAATTTCCAGCTATGCTTTTATTGAACAGTTTCTAAGTGGATGTGTAAACATGCAGTCCCTAACAAATCTGAACTAAAGAAACTCTCTTTGGGAATGGGGTCCTCAGATTCCCAGCTCAAGCACACCAAATCATCCTTACATTTCTCCTTGTCCTTTTCACACACCTGAACAAACTGTTTAGCTTCATGCCATTGGTCTAAACTAAAGAGATTCGATCTATCATCAGTCAGGGAAAGGAAGTCAAGAACTTCCCTTTCTCATAAGCATCCACCCAGATAGAGACTTCTCAAGTCTTTTAAGATATCAAGTGATTTTAAAAATATCTATTTTGAATACAGAGTACAAACCTTATGTTCTGAAAGTGTTAGTCCAGGGGATTTTGAATTTTTCAAAAGATCTTAAATCATCTCTTTGCAAAACATTTTTCAAACTATGTGAAAGCTCAGAACTATTTCCTGAACTTGCCTTGAATTTATGAGCAAGACAAGATGCCTGAAACTGCCCAAACTCTTGGTCCAGAGATCTCTGGCTGGTTTTTGCTACCACTGAACTTTACAGGAGAATAAAGGCTGTACCATAACTTCAGGATCATTTGTACACCACATCAGGCATTGTCCTGGAAGCATTTACGGGAAACGCTGTTTCTCTGTCCATGCTCCCATACCTTGCTAGGAATTATGGGGGACTAGAGAGGGGGAAATCTTACTGCTGCTATTAGCACACATACTCACATACCTTAAAAATCAAAGTACTAAAAGTAATGTATAAGTAATAATTTGAAGTGAAATCGACTTTCTTTAATTACATTTGGTGTTATATACTGTGATGCATTACTAAATAAAAAGAAATACCATCACAAATGACAAAAATCCATGCTTAATTTAAGCAGACCAATTACTTTAAGTGCTGCTACAGTCAGAAAAGTGATTCAAGGATAAGTATGGGAACACACTATGCCATTTCTTCAATAGCTTCCAGATCAAATTCAATGTAAAAGTCAAAAGGTCAATTTTTTTCTCTACCCCATGGTATCACAAACTCCCTGTTGGACTTGGAGAACTTGACTGAAATCTTTCTTTCCTGGCATTCTCTGCAGCTGAAATGATCATACATTAAAAGACAGAAACTTTTTACAGGAAAGCCTTCATTTTTTTCCAGGTACATTTTATATTAATCTGGAAACTAGACATCCAGTATGCAGTTCTGCCTGAATAACTAAGTAATGCAGAAATTGTGTAGAATAAATACTCAGAAGATTCTGTTCCTTGCTGGGTGAAAAGGTGCCCCAGTCTATCCCTCCCCTTTATCACCTCATACAGCAGCATCAATGCAGAGACGTCTGAGGATTCCCTCCCTAAGTGGTTGCTGTTGCAGACTGAAGAGCATAAAGAAGTTACATTTCGTTGCAGTGGGCTGCTTAAAATCTCTCTCTCTCACTATGAAAACAGCAATCTCAATTCAAGCTTCTCCACAACAGTTCCAGCTGGGATGCACCAACCAATTGGAAAAAAAAAAAAATCAGGTGTTTTTAATAACACATGCAAACTCTATCAACACAGCTCATGCAGGAAAAGTCAGACACTTTCTGGTAGTGTCAGATTTGCTGAACAGGCACCTACCAATACATGCAGTTGGCTCAACACCTCAGGTATCAAACTGCCCATATTTACATTGAGCAAGACATGCTCACTGGGAATATGGCAGCCAGTGATGCAGAAGTGGTTGTCTGACAGCTGAAATCATGACAGAGAAAGCAGAAGATAACTTATGTTATAAACAGACAAGGATAAAAGAAAACTTAAAGCAGGTAAGGTGAAAGTAGCTCATATGCAAATGCTCTGCATTGCTTTTTTGTTGTGCCAGTCAATGTTTCACATTACAAGTGATTTGCAGAGTTCCACGTGGACTGTGCAAAAGCATGCATTTCTTAATTTTCATTACAATACTTCTCTGTAAATTAAATAAATGCAAGCGTAGCAGCCTGCACAAAGGGATCTTGACAAAAGACAGACCATTCCAGGACCAATACCTTGTAAAATTATTAATAGCACAATTCCTGTAATTTACAATCATGGCTGAAGCCTTTGACAGGCAGGACTCAGAAATGAAACTGCCATATAATTGCTGTGGGAAACACAACTTCCCACAAAATCAGTCATATCAAAACTTAAGTTCTTTCCATATAGCAGGATTGATCAAGTAGCATTCAAAGTTAATGCAGCATCAATGAAAAAGAATAGACCTCTAATCATGGGGGAAAAAAAAATTTAGAAATCAGTAACTATGGCCTTGGCGTTTCTCTCCTGTAGCAATGAAAGCTTCATATGTAGGTTTGGAAGGTAAAATGTTCTTCAAAAGTTTCTTCTGTAAAACTTTTGTACAACACTTTTCTTCAGCAGACAACACTCACTTATTGATGCCAAAACTTAAGAATAAAATATTACAGCTACTTTTCACAGGTCTAATACCATTTTCGTTGACAAAGTGGACTCATAAAACACCCTTATTTTACCTTACACTTTGTAACATAGATATGCAGACATGTATGAAGGAAAGCAGAGTCCTAATCTAACTACAGAGATAAAAAGTGTTTTTCAGTAGTAAGATTAATCTAGTGAAAATATAGCTGTTACTCACATTTCTCTTCAGAAATATGACTTAATATTCCTCATTGTTTTCATTTTCATATCCAGCCTCCAAAGGCCTTCTCAAATCTAACCACACATCTGTTTATTTGCTCACCCTAGAAGCAGTTTCAACTGTTTATTTCCCAACTTCATCTTCTGGTGGGTGGCACCCACTGCTTTTAACTGATAGTCATTTTACAGCTTGGTAAGATTCTTTATGAAACTTGCCCCGCTACCAATTTTTCTGTCAGAAAATTTGATTACTGATGCTTCTTCATCCAGAAGGTCATCAAAATAAAACATTCCCAGCAGGCCTGTGCACATGGTTGCAGTATATGTAGAGGCACAAAAATATGCTCTTGTAGAGGAAAACATAATTCAAAACACATCAGCATAGCTGAAGCTTCTTAGGATGACACAACAGATCGGAATTCTGTTGCAAGTTCTTTTACAGCTGGGTAGACCTGGTTCCACAGAGCACCATTTGAGAGCCATTGGCAAACTTAGGGGCAGCTGGTTTTTTTCACCAAAATATGAATGTCAGTCTCAGCAGCAGCAACCTCCCAGTGTGGTCAATGGGGAACAGGTTTCTGTGCATCTTCTGAAAGCACGCACAAACCATAAATGAGAGAAATGGAAAAACAAGGGCTAAACCATGAAGATGCAATATCTGTATTAACTCAGATCTTTTCTCATATAAGTACAGGGGAACTGAATAGATAATTATCAACCAACCTTTCCCCTGTTGGTACAGCTCAGTAGGAATCTCTCAATTTCTTGTAGTAGACTTTAAGGCATTTTGCTGTAAAGGATCATATCTTTTCACTGAGTCATGCATATATTATTATCTGTCATTTCAGTGTAAAACAAGGCATATTTTATTGTAACCACAAGAATATTAGGGGCTTGTTAGGCTGTTCAGAAACTACTCTGTGTTTCTAGCAGCCAAGTCTGTTACTTTTCCACAGAAATTATAATTCAAAATGTGTGTCAGAGAAGGGACAAGTATCCTGGTTCATAAATAATTTTTAGCTTCAAAGTAACACAGCAATGCTATAAACATGGGACTTCTTTAAATTGTGCAATGCTATTTTGTCTTCAGAAAATCTGACAGTTTCCACAAGGAGGATACCAAGGGCTTTTAGAGATCAGCGAATGAGCAAATTAAAACACTACTCAGAGGAACAGTACAACTTTCAGAGACCAGGTAAAGAAGGACCAATTATTATAAAAAATGACAAAAGCCCAGTGCTGGAAACTCTCTGAAGTCACAAATTCATCACCTGCCTCGTCATGGCCTGCAGAGAACTCCTGCCCACTGGTCAGGGAGGTGCTGCTGGAGAAGCAGAAGCAGGGCACTGTGGAAGCTCGGTGCTGAGGAAAGGGCCATGCCCTGGGAGCCAGGCATCTGTTCTGGAGCTCAGCATGCAATATCCTGGGAAGTGGGTTATTTGTCCTCTATTCACTGATCCACACCCACATCTGGCAAGGTTCAGCTGGCTTCTTGATGGGAACACCTCCCATCCAAGTCTTATGAAAAAAATTATTCTAGCATAAGATTTAGCATAAAATGGATGTCACATCCATGAGGAGAAGGAAAGGAAAGAGCACACAGGCAGCTGCAATGCACACCACATTCCCCACTGGAAGGAGCAGAATGCCTGTGGCAGTCTTCCATAACCTTAATGTCTTACTGATACAGCCTGTGCCAAATGGAAAAGATAAATTTGACCATAACTGAATTTAGAGGTATGTGAATTAAGGGTTTCAGGATTTGTTATTGAGGTGTTAAGTCTTTGCAAATAAAGGAAAAAAAAGAAAAAGAAAAAAAAAGACAAAGAAACACAGATGCATCACTGGAATAAGGGATACCACAGTTCAGTAAGCAGGTTGGCTGGTAGGGAAAATAGGCAATATCAGTTTGCACACTGAGCATCTGGGGTGTTTCTAAGACATGCTAATAAGATTATTTTCCCCCCTTCATTCTTGAAATAACTGTTAGAATAATTTTGACTCTTTAAATCCAATCCCTTGCTAAAGAGCAACCTTCTCATCACTACCACAAGACCACCAAAAGAACACCCACAATGTACCTTGTGACTCCTGCTTTCAAAGTATTCACTGTTCAAGCATTACAGAGAGTAATTACAGAACAGTTTATTTGCTGGGTTACTAGATTTTTTAGTCTACAGATTAGCTCTACAAGCATCATGGAAGTCTTCTCACGTTTAAAACAATTCTATGTCATTAAAAGGATTTTACAATCTCAGTTGATTTCCTACTTAAAACCATCCTAATCATCTTCAATGTTCCTGTTAAAGAAACAGCAAATAACTATCTAGCAACTGAGAAGAGAAATCTGCACCCAAGACTTTCATAACTCTTTTAAACTCAGGATTGTTGCTTTTTCCTTTGTTGCTTGTTGGATTTTGGGGATTTTTAAATCAGGACTAACCAAACTTCAAAACCAAAGATGCTATTTCTCTCTGACTTGCCACTGAAAATCTGATAGTATAGAGGGAGAATGCAAATAAAGATTGATTTTGCAATGGTGGAAGATGCAAAAATTCTAAATGCATAGACATACATAAGATTATTTTTCCTACTGTGATTTAACCTTAAGTTTTCTTTTTATATTCTGTTCATGGTAAATCACCACATCAAAAGATTATGCATCACATTTTAAAGCAGAAGTGTTAGCAGGGTTTTAAAACATTCCATAGAAAATTTATTTTCCCCATTACAGATCCTATATCCTAAGACAGACGCACTGAATATACCACAAGATAGACATAGAGAACAGTGTTCATATCAGTTGAGCAGGAGTGGAGGGAATATAAAAAATAAGTATACACAGTTCCCTTTCCCTCTGAGAGCCTGGCACAATGAGGGATTTGGGGTTTTATTATTCTTTACACCTATCATAAGGTACCTGGGCAGAGATTCCTTTTCCTCACGTTTCAGCTCAAAGTAAGAATTTTGCTGAAGGAAATGCATGGGATTTAGTGAAAATGCTAACTCTACTTTTCAGTTTAATGCTAGGAATATCACTGTGAAATTTAGTCCAGATACAGAATAGTGTGAGGAAGCATGTGAAAAAAGTAATAGTTATTGTGAAAATTAGTTTTTAAAGAGAACAGTACTCAGCTTTAATAGAAAGTGTTTTCTGGAACAGGTAGGGACCATGCTGAACTTCCTTGCACACCTATGTGACCCCTGCTGATCGATGTCAACCCTTGATTAATATTTTACGGAAAGAGTGTGAGATGATTCAAACTTTGTCTGTCTGAGTAGGTGTTGCTAAGCAACTTTGCTCCTTGTCTGAGAACTAGTCTTCACGGCAACCTTTCCTTCAAGACAAAGACCTGCATCCACTTGAAACACTTTCTTCCTCTGTCAGTGAGAAACCCAGCAAGT
>VZTT01072760.1:0-26012 GCA_013400855.1 Buphagus erythrorhynchus
CATTTGAAATTGTGTCGGAGAGGAACAGCCAGTGTCATCGCTGGAAACATGTACCACCCGGATCCACTTGTCTCAGGACCGTGTCTTCCCCTCTCCTTCCTTTCAGACAACCGTCTCCTGGGAGGGGGATCAGCTGGTATGTGAGCAGCTGGGAGAGAAGAGGAATCGAGGCTGGAGGCACTGGTTGGAGGGGGACCAGCTGCATCTGGTGAGGAGGGGTCCAGGGCAACTTGCAAAATCCCAGTCACAGCGAGTGGGAGGGAAACAGTGTGGGTGCTGTTGGCTCTGAGCCAGCCCTGCAATTTCCTTCCTTCTCTCAGACTTCATCCCCAGCTCTGCGGGGGTAGCCACTGCTTCATACAAACATCCGCCTCCAGGGTTTAAAAGTTAAACTCAAAAGTTAAACAGCTCAACAAAGGCGATGTCCCTTCCCTGACCTGCAGCCAGACCCGCAGGGGCTTTGGGAGGGTCGGCAGTGCATCAGCGGGTGGCCTGCGAGGCTCCAGCCAGCAGCAGGAGGGCTGGCAGAACTGGCGAGAGACGGGAGGGGATCCAACCTAAACTCCCCTTTTGTCCCCCTTTTCCCAGCGCATGACTGCTGAAGACGAGGTCTGCGTCCAGGTTTTCCAGAAGGTGAAGTGAGCGCTCCCCGCAGAGATGCCCGGACGGGACCCGTGCTCCCCAGTGCGAGAAAGAAAAAGAAAACAAGACCCGAGCGAGCAGAGCCCCCCCGTAGCAGCGTGTTTTCTTGAGCCTCGCCCACCGCCCAGCAGTGGCCGGCCGGCCGGGGGTCACGGCCCGACCGGGCCAGCGGGGAACGGGAGGCGGGGAGCGGGATGGGCCGGGGCGGGGAGGGCTCTGGGCTGCCGGCTGCGCGGAGGCTCCTTTCAAAATAAGAGCCGTCGGGGAGGAGCGGGGCCCCGCGGCCGGCCCGGCCCCCGCAGCTCCCGCGCTGCTCCTGCCGCCCCCACCGCGGCCGAGCCCCGCGATGCCGTCCGGGGATAGGGGGGTCGGTGCCCGAGTGGGCAGGGGTAGCTCAGGCTGCTCCATCTTCTGCAGCCACCACCTGCCGTCTTCTCTGATCCTCTGAGGTTGCTACATTCTTCCCGGGATCGTAGAATCGTGCAATGGTTTGGGTTGTAAGGATGTTAAAGATCATTTAGTTCCCAGGCTCCCTTTTCCTTCCTCCCGCCGCCATGGAATTCAGGAAGAATTTCTTCAGGGAAAGCATTGTCAAGCATTGAAATGGACTACCCAGGGAGGTGGCGGAGTCACCATCCCCAGAGGTGTTCATGAAATGCTTGGATGTGGCAATTAGTGCCGTGGTCTCGTTGAAAAGGTTGATGATGATCGGTCAAGGGTTGGATTTGATGATCTTAGAGATCTTTTCCAATTGCAGTGATTCTGTGATTCTGTGACACTTCACTTAGATCAAGTTGTTGCTTTAAAGCCTCATCCAACCTGACTTTGAGCACTTCCAAGGATGGAGCAGCCACAGCTTCTTGGGATCCTCAAGTAGGATGGGTAGGAAACAGAACTTGTCCTTCAGAGTCTGGGTTTCTCATGTGGTGGTGTGAAGTGTGAGGGCTGGAGTAATGAGCCCCATGTTCTCCACGTTCCTGAGAAGGTCCCATGCGTGAGGAAGGATCAGGATCTCTTCCTGGGGTAAGAAGCCACAGCCACCACCTCTAGCTCCAACATTCCTTCTGGCATTCTTGGCAGGGTCTCCTCACAACCATTGCAGCTCCACTGGTTCACAGCTATCTGCAATTGGAGACCAAGGGGCAGAACCAAAGGAGGTGAGATCCCCTGAAAAGCCAGTCCCGTGCCACAAAGAGAGGTGTTCTTTAATTAGGACACCTGATTGGATGGGCACAAGTCCACAGGCAGCTATTTCTGAAAAATGCATGTGGTTGCCCCCCAACAAAAGGTTGAAGGGCAGGGTACACAAAAATGTGCAGCTACTGACACCACAGAGAATCAAGAGATTGGCAGATTTTTTTAATATAAGTCCTTTATAAGCTGAAAAAATGTATTTTTTTCTGCCAGCAGCTCATTTAAAATTAGTGTTTTCTGGAGAGCTTCTTTTCAGGGAACTGCAAAAATGAGTGCCATGAGAAAAGCATTACTTCAGAACATGTGATAAGTGAAGGGTTGGGGATCTGAAGCTGCGCCTGTAGTGTCAACCTCTGACTCTTTACGGTTGTATCTTAGGACAGATAAGAGGCAGCAGCAGCACCCTGTCAGTATCCACAATCCACAGTCTGAGTGCCACAATCAAACCCAGTGAGCAATCAGAGCTAGGGCATCCAGTTTGTCTGCTCTGTGCAGACCTCCTCAACCCATCACTCCTGCTACCATGCGGAACCTCTACATGATCTTTGTTGTATCATGAAGTTGCAAAAGGCAGACAGCAGCTGGAGCTGGTTCCACTGTTGCCCTCTTTGCTCTCTTCCATCCCACAAGAACACCCTCTGAGCTGCTTCTGATGCCCAGCACCAAGCCCACCTCACCGTGTCCAGGCTGGTATCTTCCAGACTGTGTGATCAACAATTAATCAGCTCATTCCAGACCCTGCACCACAAGCTGGTACAAACTCTCCTCTTCTGAGCCTACATTCTGGCTGGATGGCAGACACCATTGTCTTCAGGCGATTAGCCAGACCCTTCCAACTGGTCTGCCAGCCACATAATTTTCCTGTAAGCCTGTGACGTGATAGGCCAAGTAGGTTTTTTCTGACTCATTGCCAGCCATCATGTATCCATGACTCTCTCTTCTTCAGGAAGAATCTGATTGTGCCAGAACTATAGATAAGAATAATACTCACTTGATGTGGTCCATGCTAATGATAATCATAGGGGATAGTACTGCAACATATTCTAGGACTTCAGGTAGTAACTGCCAGCATTAATAATTCATTTTTTTCTTTCATAATCATGCTATAGGTGTGATGCCTAAGTCAGGTGGTGACTTTACCCAACAGCACTATATTGCTGAGACATGAGGCTATGGGAAGTGAGGATGCCACTGTGAAGCAGGGGAAAGTTGATATATTGAGAGGACACAAGTGGGAGTAGGTGTGATATTGGTGAGGAGTACTGGTGCTGCAGAACTGTGTACCCCTCAGGGTATTTCACTTGGTTTTACTCCTAGACACAGAAACAGGCTACCAAGAAGCTGCTGCTGCTACTCA
The DNA here is from genome assembly GCA_013400855.1 of Buphagus erythrorhynchus. Taxonomy (NCBI): domain Eukaryota; kingdom Metazoa; phylum Chordata; class Aves; order Passeriformes; family Sturnidae; genus Buphagus; species Buphagus erythrorhynchus. The sequence goes on from VZTT01072760.1 coordinate 3,194, forward strand.
TCATCTCATACTAGGGGCAAGACCCACTCTTAGAGTCCTGAACCTTCTTGTGGTCTTGATCATCCTCTCCCTATCAGCCAGAGCTGCAGAAGTGGCATGATTTGTCTGAAAGAGTGCTGAGCCACTGGACAGCATAGGCCTGACTGCGTGAAGGCTGAGCCCAATGGCAGTGTCCCCAGAAGGCCCAAAACAAGCCTTTGGCTACTTTGGGTAGTCAGACCAAGGGGGTTGAAGGTAGAGTGCCCTGGGAAAGCACCTCAGTGTTCATAGGTGAGCCTGGGTCTGCAGCCCTGCTGTGCTGTAGGGTAGGTGGTGTAGCTGTAGGAGGCCAAACAGAGGTATTTCTCTGTCCTCCTTGATTCAGGCTTAAGGATAAAGTATCCAGCTCCTTCTTCCCTGTGGATGAGAGGATCTAGTCCACGTGCCAGAGGATATTTTCACGATTTCTGAGTCTGTAGAGCAGATTTCTTTCCAATGACCTCCTGCAAGACACTGTATTCAAAGCAGTGTTCTTGCTCCATGAGAGGATGTTGGCATCTTTGACCATGCTGAAGACCTACAGTTTTTTTACTTTGCACTAATATTGTCTGTATTTGTTGTCCAGACCACTTGTAATGCAGCTGATGCCAGCAGGCAGCAAACAGGTGCTAGTTTTGGCATTCTGTGGTCCTACATATGTTCTGTGGTCCTACAGGAATTCTGCCCCTAAGCAAAGATTGGCACGCACGTATGTCCTTCCAAGGAAAAACTGGTGCCATGGTATTTCCTGGCTCCAGCTTAACGCGAAGAGGATTGCGCAGAGCATCTGAAGGGGAGCGCCACCAGTGGGAGCACTGGAGCAGGACTGAGGATGGAGCTATGCTGTCCAAATCAGGCATGTCTCTGGGATATATGTTAGAGGTGGGCTCGTGTTGGATGTGTCCCCAGCTAAGCACCCCTGCTTCACCGGCTGAAGTACTCTCCTGTTATCCCAGATGATGTTACCGGGACGGGAGAAGGGAATGAAGACACGGAAGATGTGCTTTGAAAGTGTTATGGGACACTTCCAGTAAGTGCCCCCCCGGAGAGAAAATTGCTTAATTATCCACTTCCTTACAAATGATCCTCAGGGGCGTCTGTCTATCCGTGCCTTGCCAGGGAACCCTCTTTCCACCAGTGACCTGCTCATAACAGACCTCCCCAATAGCAGTTTCCAGTACTTCCCAGCTACTTTCCAGATGTGGTTTCTGAATAAGAAACCACTCCGGCATGGCACAGCACAGCAGTGAGTCTGCCCAAGTGTGTTCATCATGCGGAGGACATACTTGGACATCAGGGAGTACTGGGATAGTGTTCTCTGTTTAATCTTAAATCTGATCTATGGGGCCATATGGTGTTATTACAATGGCATTAATTACATGTTTATGTGATTTTTTCCAGATAATAATTCAAAGATGTTTGATGTGCAGGTTCTCTAGTACACTTCCATAAATATCCCAAATATGCTTTCTTTATTCTTTTAACACTATTTTCATCTTCGTTCAACATGTCTTTGTGACTGTGAACTACTTCCCCTGATTTCAATGCAAGACACTTCCTAAACCTCTCTGAAGCCACTCATAATTCTAAGGAAAAACACTAAAATGGTGTTTTACCTCTTACACCAAAGCCTGAAAGCCAAGAAATTTTAAGTGTCATAAAGTTGGAGACACAAATATATGTCTTGGGCACTATGTAGTTAAAAGCCGGAAAGGGGTTTTTAAGCTGCTATATTTTCTCATTTCCTCATTAAATAGAGGACCTTATCTATCTATCTTGGTTCTCCTAAAAATGCTTGTTGAAGAAACATCAAGAGGGGTCCTTGAAAAGGAATTTGTCTCAGAATGCCTTTAATTCTGTAGACTTTTTCATTTTTCTTAATATCTTTATAACTCAAGTGCTTGAAGCTTCTTGCTTTTCTCAAAGATGATGCCAGTTCCCCCCCTGCCCCCCCCCCCAAATCTCAGAAGTGCTCTTCAGCAGGTCAGAATTGAGAAAACTTACTTGTTTTGACAGCTGAATTTTTAAATTAACTTGTGAAGACTGTAATTTTTTTCTCATCATTCTATACCAGGAAACAGCCCAGGAGGATTGGAGGGGAGGATTTCCTAGAAGGATATTTTCGGTGGGAACAAACTCGGAACAGCTTCTGAATTGCAGACCGAGCCCTCGGAAGGGTCTTTGGCAATCGTCTCTGGCAATCGTTTTCCTGCCTCCTGGGCCAGAGGAGGTCGCTCGGCTCTGCGTGACCGGGCCGGGCACCGCCGGTGCACCCCTCGTCTGTGTTCATGGACCGGGACCGGGGCCGGGGCACTCGGCAGCAGAGGGCAGCAGAGGCGGCGCTGGGACCTGGTCCGGGGCCAGGCAGATCGCCGTCCGGCTTTCTATTCCCCGCTCCTGCCTCCCTGCTCCCTCCTCCTCCTCGTCTCCCGTCCCGCCCGCTCCCCGCCGGCCGCCGCTCCGAGCTCCGCCGGGCTGCACGGGTACGGGCGAGCGCACGGAGATGTGAGTCGGGGCTCTGGGGAGGGAGACGTGCCGGCACAGCCCTGCGGGAGGGCGGGGGGCCGTGGGGGTTAGACCCTTCCAGGGAGGAGAATAGGACAACGGGGCTAAGCTGCTGGTCTGGGCAGTGAGCTTGTTTCGGAGGAACACAGAGGGCAAGAGGGGAGACGCGCGAAATGAGTGAAAAAAAAAGTGAGTGCCAGCTTTTAGAGGACAGAGATGGAGGCATGACTGGGTAGAGGGCTGCCCAGGAGACTCCGGCAGGATTGCTTCACAGCAAACCTAGCTTGAGATCTTCAGATCCTCCCCAGTGATCCTAAACTAGCGATAACCTGAAACAACCCGCTGGCTCAGGGTCAAGGGGGACCAAATTTCTCCTGGTTCTATAAGAATCATCCCTACAACTTCTGGGAACATGCAGACCTTACTCAGGAATTCACCCATGCTCCTTCACACTGCTTCCAGGGTTGATAAATTTCTCTGTAGAGGCTACTACAATTGCTTGCTGGAACCTTGTTAGTCCTAGTGTCTTCATTTCAGCTGCCCTTCTTGTTCCTGAGTGATCCAAGCCAGGAGCTGGTCCTGCAACTAGGCCTCCAGTGTTTGCATTCCTTTAGACAGTGCACAAGTCAGTTGTGAAGTTTCCCCTGATTTTGAATGACCTAATTTTGTGCAATGTCATCGTTTATTTGTCGTGTTCACAGGCATGTCCCTTGCCTCCTATGGGCCTTCCTCTTTTTTGGGGTGATTGGTTCCAGTCCGGTCCCAAGAGGTTCTCCCCTTTTTGGAGAGATCAGATCCCCCAGTTATCCCAAGCCATATCCCAACAATAACATCAGCAGCTGGGATATCCAGGTCCCAAAAGGCTATGTGGTGAAGCTGACCTTCAAATACTTTGACCTGGAGCCATCTGAGTCCTGCTTCTATGACTATGTTAAGGTACGAGCATAGACACCTGGGCCAAGGGGTACCTGGCGATGGCAATCAGTGGCCACCACATGCAAAGGCTCTTCATCCACCAGGCCTCCTCTGATGCTTCCCAGGAAGGAAAGGGAAGGAGTTAAAGATAGAAATGGGAGGAGCAAACACTGACAACTCATGGTTGGGTAATATCAGTGCATAGAGCAGACTCAATCTTATGAGGCTACACTAATTTCACCTTACCTTTGACAGATCAAAGCAGACAAGAAGGACTTGGGCCGATATTGTGGCCGGCCTGGGTCTACCACAGGCAATCACCCAGGAAGGAAGGAGTTTGTATCTCAGGGGAACAAGATGCACCTGGAATTTCACTCTGATTTCTCCAATGAAGACAATGGCACAGTGATTCCCTACAGGGGCTTCCTGGCATATTACAGAGCTGTGGGTGAGTAGGAAATACCCTCAGCATGCAGAAGGAAAAGCCTCTGTAGCTCCAACCATTTTTCCTCCTTGACAGAAAAATAAAGAGAAGCTTTAGGCAAGGATATGGATCTCTAAGTACTGTCAGTGTACAGCAGGAAGGTTTAACACTTTTCTCCCCTTGCCCTTCACTTCCTGTGTCTTCAGATCTGGATGAATGTGAGCCTAACAATGGTGCCAAGAACGATGAAAGACCTCAATGCCAGCACTTCTGTCACAACTATGTGGGTGGCTACTTCTGTTCTTGCCGGATTGGCTACCAGCTTCAGAGTGATCACCACTCCTGCAAAGGTAAATTTTAAAAGATCAGAGGGTTCTAGAGAAGGAGCGCTCATGAAGGAAGGGTGGGAGAAGTTAGGAAGCAGATGATGGGGCTGCAAAAGGCACAGCCCCACGATGTGACCTCTCCTTTCTTCCTCTTCACCAGTGGAGTGCAGCAGTGAGTTGTTCACAGAGGCATCTGGGTACCTGAGCAGCCCTGAGTACCCTGAGCCTTATCCCGAGTACCTCCGGTGTAACTACAGCATCCGTCTGCAGAAGGGCCTGTCTATCGCCCTCAGGTTCTTGGAACCCTTTGAGATTGACGATCACCAGCAAGTCCACTGTCCTTATGACCAGCTCAAGGTACTGAGATTAGCAAACTCTCCTCCCAGCCCTGCTGCCAGACCTTGACAGGAATCGTGGGAACACCACTGTGCAGATGAGAAATGCGGAATCAGCACAAGCAGAACATCCCAGCACAAAGGACTGAGCTCCTGCCTCTTCCCTCAGTGCATTTAATTGCCACTGTCCTGAGGTCAGAGGCTCTGGGTCATAGGCCTCTGTGAGTGAAGAAAAATAAAAATCCTTCTTCCAGCTTAATTTCCCTTTGATTTACTCTCAGGGGTTGATCACTCTGATCCCCAGATAGGGGAGGCACAGAGCTTGTGGTAGGTCAGTCTGTTGTTCTGATCTGTCAGTGAAGGCATCAGCAAAGGTGGGTCAGACATACTGAGGCAGAGGGGCATGTGTGTTTCTGTCCCTGTGATACATGTTTTCCTCATCAGATCCAAGCACAAGGGAGAGAGATTGGTGAATTCTGTGGCAGGGAACCGCCTGGCATCATTGAAACCAACAGCAACGAGGTGGACATATTCTTCCTCACCGATGAGTCAGGGTTCAGCCGTGGCTGGAAGATCCACTACACCTCGGAGAGTAAGAGATTTCTCCCCCAGAGGCTACTACAGCCTACTGAGACTGTTTGCTAATCCCAGTTTAATGTGTCCCACTCTTTGACAGAAATATGGTGCCCACAGCCTGTCCCACGGGATCAGTTTACCATCATCAGAGACCTGCAGCCTGTGTATCGATTTCAGGACTATTTTGTTGTCAGCTGCAAGACTGGGTATAACCTGATGGAGGTGAGATCCCTTCTCCACTCCCTTCAGCCATACTCTGTTTTATCTTCAGTTGGTGTCTTTCACCTTTCAGTTAAACTTCCTTTGGAGATTTCACTCATGGCAACCTCTTGTAATTTCTGTTTCTTCTTTGCTTCTCTCAGCTTTCTTCCAATGGTTTCTCTTCTCCTAGCTCTCTTCCTTATGCAGTTACTCTTTCATGAAGCCCTGGTAGAAAACCAAAGACAAAGATCCCAGGAAAAGTTGGTGAACAAGAACACCTCTTTGGAAGGATATGAAATCAGAAGATGAAAGCAGAAGATGTTACCTGCCTCCCTTGCCATCCTATTGTCGGGGCTGGGTAGCACCTCTGACTTGTCATGGTTTAGAGTTGCTGGCTGCAGGTGTCTTGGCCTGCTATGATGATCGTGTAGCCTGTGGCAAGCACAGAATAGAGGGAAGACAGGAGAAAACAGCAACTGGAGCAGAATGCAGAGGAGCAAATATTGGACAGCAGTGAAAAGATAGGCATACGGAATAATATTTTAATGTGGGGAAGGAATTAAAGGATCTGTACAACCAACAGATATGTTTCTCTCCCATGTAGGGTGGCCAAAAGCTGATATCCTTCACAGCTGTCTGCCAGGCTGATGGCACATGGCATCAACCCATGCCCCACTGTCAAAGTGAGTGATCTTAGAACAGGAATAACATCCCCTGCTGTAGCTTTCCTCCTCCAGAAATGTGGGAAATTCAGCCTCTCTGACTCACTTTGTCCATGCCATAGCCTCATGGGTTTGCTGTCTGGAAGGACCTGTGGAGGTCCACCATTGATGCACATTTTTCTGCTTGCAAAAATTAAAATATTTTTCCTCCCTTAAAAAAAATGCATAAAATATGACTCAAAAATTACACGATGATTTTGCAACATCTAAAAGCAAAAGATCGTGATCTGGGATCTATTTTGGGACAACCTCTCTTTGCCCACTGTCCTAACTGGTTCTTCTCATCATGGCCCCAATGCCCAGACTTGCAATCAGTCTGTCTTTGATTCACGTCTTCTTTTTCTTTCTTCATTATAGTTGTGAACTGTGGAAGCCCTAAAAACCTGACCAACGGTGTATTCAGCTACATTAACGAATCTGCAAACAACGACTACCAGTCAGTGATCTCATACCGGTGCAATGAGCCCTATTACCACATCGTCACCGGAACGGGTGGTGGTGAGTCCTAATCCCACACAGAGGCCAAAACCGGCGCCTGGAAAACCCTCTCACGTTTCCAATTAAAATTGTCTCTTCTCCCCAGGCTTAGGGCTCATGCTTTCCTCTTGTGAAGACTCTTCAGTCTTTTCCTGACCCTGCAGCACATCTCTGGAGTTTTCTTGTCTTAGCCTATTCCCTACTTCATTCCCAGAGCCCATCACATCACTCTTCCATGCTCCCCTTAATTTTTGCAGAAGGTCTTATTCTCTCAGCTGTAGTCATAGCCATTTTTTTCCTAGTAGATTTTGTTATTTTCTAGTGGATTTCATTCTTTCACTGAAATTTGAGGCATGGTGTCTAGGAATCACCAAAATTCATAAAACTTGCTGCATTAGTCCAAGTTGCTACAGAGACAAATGAATAAACACACACTCCACTCCAGTGTAATGCTGTTCAGCTCTTTGGAATATTGTTCAGCTGCAGAGGTATCTAAGAGCAAAATAACATACTGGCAGAAAAATCTGATTTAATGCAGCAGCTCAGAAAAATTAAATCATCATTCAAAACCATTCACATGCCTTCTTTTTACACCTGAGACATTACTTGAAGATGCAGGGCCTTTGATTCCAAGAACAGCATAAGGAGTTCATTATTTCCTTGCCTTGGCTGCTCAACTATTTTTAATCTGAATCAGTTTCTGGATACAGTTACTAGCATGGACACACAGTTGTGCTGCACACTGGAGAGAGGTGACATACTACTAAAGAGTTCTTTAAGTTGGTACTAATGTTCAATTTGATTATTTTTGCATCTGAGTTTAACTCCTTCATATAGAGTCAGAGCTCAGTCTCATGAGAAGAAAAATCAGGAGCAAGTAAGTATCAGCTCCAGCCAAATTCTGATGGGAAGTCATCATAATTTAGTCAATTTTTAAAGAGAACAGCAAACACTTTCTCAGAAGCATTTGCTTCAATCTTAAGACAAAATGAATAAAAATTACTTTTAGTCACCAGCACAAACTTTCTAAGAAAAGCAAGAGTGTTGGAGGTAGTGACGTTTGTGTTGAGAGGTGACATGTGAGTTTAGCTGACCTGTAACTTAGGCTCAGAAATAGATACTGAGTATGTGCAGTAACTGACTCATCTGGTTCCCATTTCTGGGACAAATCACCTTGTCCCACTCTCTGTAAACTACCGACACCAGAAGCTTGAATCTAAAATCCACGCTTTTGCTACTTCTCTCCTTCTTTGGGCTAAATAAGGTCAAACAGTGCTCTGTACACCTGTGGACTCGGTGAAGATAAGACCTCGCAAAGATGCCCTTGCAACCTTTTCTTCTACAGGGCCTGAGCTTTACTGCTCCCCCGGAACTGGGGTGCTTCAAGACATACAGATGGAAACATTCCACACCCTACCACAGGCAGCTTTTCCCAGGAAAGAGTGCTTTGGGATGGAAAGGCTGAGGAATCTCTTGAAAATATTCTATTCTATTCTATTCTATTCTATTCTATTCTATTCTATTCTATTCTATTCTATTCTATTCTATTCTATTCTATTCTATTCTATTCTATTCTATTCTATTCTATTCTATTCTATTCTATTCTATTCTATTCTATTCTATTCTATTCTATTCTATTCTATTCTATTCTATTCTATTCTATTCTATTCTATTCTATTCTATTCTATTCTATTCTATTCTATTCTATTCCATTCCATTCCATTCCCTCTTCCCTCTTCCCTCTTCTTTTTCCACCCCATGCCTGCAGGCCTTGGTCTCATCCCCTTCCCTCTCATTCTACAGACAGATTCACCTGTTCTCCTGAGGGAACCTGGCTGGATCAAGATGGCCAGAAGAGAATTCCATCCTGCTTGCCAGGTCAGTAAAAACTCTGACTTTGTCTGCTGTTTTCTGACTCATGTTTACAATCAGTACAAAACTGGGACAACATGCAGGGGGAAGAGTGAGGATAATGGTATCCACGAGGGAAAAGGGAAAACTGTACAGAAAGCAAAAATAAAGTGAAATCAAACAGTGATGGTGAGGAAACTGAGAGAAAAGCCAGGACAACAGAGGGTGAGTGTCATATTCTTGTGTTCCTCCACAGTGTGTGGGAAGCCAGTCCATCCCGTTATTGAATTCCAGCGGATCTTAGGTGGCAAACCAGCAGGGAGAGGCAATTTTCCTTGGCAGGCTCTGACTGGCATCAATGGACGAGGGGGTGGTGCACTCCTGGGTGATCGCTGGATCCTGACTGCTGCTCACACCATCTTCCCCAAAGGAGGAGTACGGAATAATGTGAGCCTGGAGCAGCTGGCAGAGGAGGCTGACATTTTCCTCGGCCACACCAATGTAGACGAGCTCCACAAGATGGGTAACCATCCTGTACGTAGGATCTTTATCCATCCAGATTTCAACCCTAAAGATGAGCACAACTTCAACGGGGACGTAGCCCTGCTGGAGCTGAAGAACCCAGTAACTCTGGGCCCCACACTGCTGCCCATCTGTCTCCCACATCCTACCAACATCTCATTCTACACGCATGGGCACATGGGCTACGTGAGCGGCTTTGGTGTGGATAAAAACCGCATCTCAAGCAATTTGAAGTACGTGAGCCTACCAGCAGTTGCTCGAGAGAAGTGTCAGAGTTGGCTAGACAGAAATAAGAGAGGTATCCCTATGGTTTTCTCTGAGAACATGTTCTGTGCTGGCTTCCTCGAAGGCAAGCAGGATACCTGCCAGGGGGATAGTGGGAGTGTCTTCACGGTGTTAGACAGGGAAAGTGGTCGCTGGGTGGCTACTGGCATAGTTTCTTGGGGAATTGGCTGTGGCACAGGCTATGGCTTCTACACCAAGATCCTCAGCTATGTGGACTGGATCAATGGGATAGTGAAGGAGGACATGCCCTAGGTGTTGCTGTCCTACTAACTGAAGCACCATTAGCATATCAATTTCCAGACACAGCAAATCATAGCCAAAGCTTTTGATGGTGAAGTCCCAAAGGCTTTTTAAACACACAAAGCATGTAACCTTCATCATGAGCACTTCTGAAAGCCTCCATGCTGTTTGACTGTACCACTGGCAGCTTGGGGAATGCCTTTGTGGGTGTTCTGGTTCATACAAACCTTATAATGGGATGAAGCCTTAATTGTGTCAGGAAATCTCATGAAAGCAAAAATGTTATGGTTTGAAATGCTGATGATATAATGAGACTACTGCAGTCTACTTTTGTACTCTCTTTTGTGGGAAGGTTGCAGGGAAGAAGTCTTCCTTGAAGGATGGGGTGGTTTCTGCTGAGCACAGTGTGCAGAGACCCATTGGCATCAGTGAGATTCTATAAATATTAAAATACTTGCTGGATAAACCAGGTGGTTTATGGTTTTTTGTCTATGTTTTTAACAACTGAATATTTCTCACCACTGAAAGCAACTTATGGACTTTATATAGGGATTGCTTTACCTACCACTTAAGTGTTTCCAGTTCTGCAATGGCCTGTGGCAGCTGCTTATCTGTCCCAAAACTATCATTAGATTATCTGGTCTGAAACCCCAGATGGCTTCAAGGGATGCAAAAATAAATTGCATGCATGATGCCACATTCCAAAAACAGGGAAGGCAACAACCAATCTCATGGAGAAGGGACCTCAGAAAACTTTACTGATCATAAGTTGAGGATGGATTTTTTTTATATACCATGTGAAATAAAGTTTTAACTGCAGGACAGTAGCTCTAAAATAATGCTGAGTCAGAGAAAAGGTGACCTTTCTTGTGTTGTGGGTATTCTCTGGCCTTATCTTCTTGACTAGTTTTTCTACTGCAAAATAACCTACTATGTCTTATGAGTCACTGAGAGATCCTTGGTTACTAGTCCAACAATCCACTAATGTTTTGCTTATTACACAAAACTGAAGGTGGTTGAGCTGATTGCAGAATTCTATATGAAATCTCCCAAGAGCTGTACACATCCTCCTCACCATTCCTTTACCTCCTATAAAAACTTAGGCTGGAAGAAGAAGTCTCTGTCCAATCCACTGCTGACAGTAGGGCTAACTTCAGAGCTTCAGGCAAAGTTTTCAAGAGATCCAGGGACAGTCTCTTGTGGCACTTGTTCCAGTGCTGACCCACGTTGCTAGGAAGAAGCCCAGCCGGAAATTTAGGTATCTGAATGCAGCAGTTAGATCCTCCCTCTTAGCTTCCTCCTCTTCAGGCTGAACAAACTCAGTCTTTCAGTATATGCCATCTGATCATCTCAGTGGAAGGATGTCTGTGAGTGATATAGGACCTTCCAGAGCAGAAAATACCTCTAACATATGTCAGGTAATATTTCTTCCCTAAATCAAGAGAAGGTAGTGTTTTGGGAGAAAAATCAAGCTTTATTTCTTTTGTAACTTAATAAAATTTGAAAAAAAGTAAAACCTGGGGACAGGTGAATGAAATTCTTTTGAAAATGTCTGTTGTCTTCAGCTTAATTCAGAAGTCTGAAATCCTCATTGCTGGTAATGGTTGATCAGTGAGATGGAACAATCTCAAAAGAACTTTATAAAGACTCTGGTAGAGAGGTGAGATACTACAAGTTCCAGCTTGATGAAAGCTGACAGGGTCAGAATATGATTTGACACTTGATTTAGGGAGTTTCAAGGAGAACTAGGTCTAGACTGAGAAGAAGAAAAACATCACAGATACAATAGCACATTGCACAAAAGGTAGTTTGGACATTCTTTAATGCTGTTAGATATTCTGAACAGGTCAGGAAATACATAAATCAGAAACCAGGCTCTGAACCTTCCCTGGGAACCAACCGTTATTCTCTATTGTCTTCACTGAAACCTCCCTGTCAGGTTTTAATGGGGCACAGCTAGATCTTCTCCAAGTGAGAAAAAATAGGATAGAAAAAAAAAATGAAAGGAAGCAGAAGGAGTCTCTTTATTCAGAATAATGTCTTCCGCTTATGCTACTATGAGTGGAAAAAGGAAAATTTCCCTTCCCAGACATGATGACAGTGAGAGAAACAGATCCACACTCCTGACTCTTCACTCAGCGTAGACATAAGTTACAATGTGTTATATATTGCCCATTAGATACTGAGTGGAAGGGGTCACAGCCAGCCCAAACGTGCAACCATGACATTTAGAAAGGGTGACCGTGCTGAAAAGAGAAACAGCTACTTCTGCCAAGCCTCCTCATCCTCGTCCTTGCTCATGGTCTCCGCGATCCAGTCCAAGTAACGCACCACCTTGGTGTAAAGACCAAAGGTGCCACATTTTGGCCCCCAGGAGATGAGCCCTGCGACATAGTACCGGGTGGCATTCAGAGGATCCTGGATGGCATAGGCTCCACCACTATCCCCCTGGCAGCTGTCCTTGCCACCTCCAGCACAGATCATATTGTCAGTGAATACGTAAACGACGGAATCGTCGGAGTATTCTGGTTTCACAGATCGGCACTTGTCCATGTTCACCACAGGAATCTGGGCCCTCCAAAGATCAGCAGGGAGTCTTCCTCTCTCTCTCCGGCCCCATCCAGCAATGTAGCCCAGAGTCCCTTCTTGCAGCTCATATTCAGGTGATTTACCAGGAAGACAGATGGGTGAGATGTTTGGACCCATTTTCACGGGATCTCTCAGCTTCAGCAGTGCAATATCATTATCAAAATCGATCCTGGTTTCTGTAGGCTCCTCCTTCCAACCAGGATGGATGAATGAAGCTTCTGGGATAAGCTTTTCGGCTTCCCACTTCAGGGATTCTCTACGAACATCTATTACCCCAGCGTACATGGTGGGCTTGTCATATCCCTCCAGCACATGAGCTGCAGTCATCACCCATCTGTCAGAGATGAGCACTCCACTTGCCCTGGGGTCATTGAAATACACCTGCCAGGGAAAGTTGCCCTTTTCAGCACGAGTGCCTCCAAAAATCCTTCCTGTGTCTCGGATGGGATTACTAGGCACCCCACAGACTAGAAAGAAAAGAGAGAAAGAAAGATGGGAGAAAGACCAGATGGGAGAATTAGCAGTTACAAACAGGGAGTTCTTTGGTACTGCTAAAGAAGTCCCCTCCTGTCTGTGTCTTCTAAATAATTTTTTAATCCGAGTAACCACGTTTATATTTTACTCCACAGATCTTGCAATTAGTATTTACAGAGAAATCAAAGAATATTCTAGAAAAAACACTATCAACACTCAATTTAGATTTAAAATGCTCATTCTCAAATTCAGTTTTCTGGAAAGCAGTTGTCACCCTGACAGTGTTAGGTATGTCAAAGCTTGCAATTTAATTGCCTTCTAGTTGACATTTTCCCTTTGCTGAATTATGCTCTTTAGATGAAGGGATTGTCTTTGAAAAAAATACTTGTTTATTTTCTTAGAAATATGACAGTGCTCTTCAATTTTTTTATTTTTTTTTTTTTTTTTTTTTTTTTTTTTTTTTTTTTTTTTTTTTTTTTTTTTTTGTGAACTCCAAAAAGTTCCAAAACTCTCAGGTTAAGAGTCAGGTTTGTCACTGATGTTTTACCATTTTGCCTCTCCATTCTATAAGTATGTAAAATCTTAAGCAGTGGGGGATCTTATCTGTGGGTCTTCTGGGAGCAGAGATGCTCCATACTTTTTGAGCAAAATGTTCAGTAACATTTTGCAGAATGTTAATAATAAGGATATAAATAAGACCAGTCATTCTGACATAGCTAGGAAACTGATTTCTTACCACACTGCCTTGTTTGCATTGAACCCTTAGTCAGAAAATCAGAGATTAAGGAACTATAGCCAGCAGATAGCTTCTAATTTGCATTAAGCAGAATTTGTTAAAGAATTTCACATAATCATAGGAAGATTAGGCTGGAAGATACTTCTAAGTGCCTTTAGTTTAACCTAATCCTCCCTAACTGCCCTCCCCCCTGCCCTCCTAACTCCAAAGCCAGGTTACTCTGGGGCTTTGACAGGTAACTTCTGCTCATCTCCCAGGGTGGTGATTAGCCAGCCTCTACAGACAGCAGTTCCAGTGCTCTGGGGGAGCATTTTTCCTTAGATACAATAAGAGTTTCTTTTGTTGCAACTTGAGCCTGTCATTTCCTTTTATTGCGTGTGCCACTGAGAAGAATTTGGCTTTATATTCTTTGTAGCCTTCGCTTGGACAGTAAATTCCCTGAGCTTTATCTTTCAATTTGCCTTTTTCACTGTGTACTTGTATAATTCAAATCACTATCTAAGCTGTGACTGAACTTTTAAGAGAGTTGAATCTCCTCCACCTGGATCTTGTATTTTGTCAGTCAGGATCTGGGGCTTTGAAGGAGTGAACAGGCATCATGTACAACTAGGCCAAGTGATGCTGCCTCCTCTATGAGGGCAAACTGAACAGTACACAAGTTTTAAAATTCTCTCTATCAGCTGGAAGTTGAGAAAAGAAAAATACAGAGATGAAAGAAGCAGTGTTCTTCATATGCTGCATGCACATACAGTATTTGGTAGTACCTGTGACACATTTTGGTAGCTTTGTTCCCATCTCTTCATTGACCCATTCTCCACTGGCTGAGCACTGATATATCTCTTGGAAAACACGAGAGAAAAGAGTTCCATAAGGACACAATCAAGATGAACACAGGGTAAATAACACTACTGTATATGATATATCAACCTTCTGATTTCCAAAGCAAGCACAGCTTAGTAAACATTGCTGTTGTCTTCCCTATCAGATTGCTTCTATCCCTTTTTTGGGAGAAACCTCATCTAACAGATTTCTTGAGTCCTTTACATTTCCACCAGAACTCTGTGCTACATGGGACAAAACCTGCATGGTTCACTCACAAGGCAAATGAAGAGAGGACTTGCTAATGCATTTAAGGTCAACAGCTCAGGCATTGTTAGAATGTATTAAACACAGAGGCAACACAAAACTACTGCCTGCAACCCCAAACCAATCTTGACCTGACAGCATAAAATCCCAGCCCCATGATGGTGCCAGGACCATTTCTTAGGCCTTTAACCAAAGGAATATGACTGTGTAGCAGAGGCAATGCTCACCATGCCCTTTGTTTTCTAGGGTGTAGTAGGGTGCCTCACACTGATAGCGGACAGCAGCTGTGTACAGAGGCTCACAAAGTTCAGAGATGTATGAGGCTTGAGCGTTGTCAACAGGAGGGGGATCACCACAGTTCACAGCTGCAGAGAAGGAAAAAAAGGATCAAACACGATCAAAGGGGCACCCTCACTCAACAACATGATTATTTTGTATGACAGGGAACCACTCAGCTTCTCTAAACCCTGTACAGTCATGGAGGCTCACTTCCTCTGTCCCTTCAGCATGCTCACATCCCAGCACTTCAGCATCCTCCTAATCTGGAGATGCTGTGGATCTAGAGCCTAAACACTCCATTCCAATTCCCTTCCCACAATACAGACACAGGTCACTTACGAACACAGCTCAAATGGGAGTTGCTCCATTCACCATTTTCCTGACAGCTGGAGAGAAAACTTGTGACGCTATCTCGTTGCTAGGAAAGAAACCACATGATCCATGTAAGTCTCTGGACATGAAATACATCTGACACAGGTGCTCCAGTGGAGGAGCCTCAAAATACTGCAGTGTCTGGAGGAGGTTTCCTCTTACTACTGCTGTGTCGAAAACTTTGGGTTCCCAAAGGTACTCAGGGCCCCTGGTGGAAATGGCCTCGAGATGCTGCTGAGTGGGCCAGAGGAGGCATATGCTTTTTTATTTCACTTACCCTCACAATTTCGTAGCCTTCCACACAGGTCACCTTCACAATATCCTTTAAGATATACCTATCCTTCTTTGGGTCAAGAACAGAGTTGGAGATGACATTCATGGGACAGGTCACAGCTTTGAAAAGATAGGTGGAAATCAGTGATGAACTGGTTCAATATTTACTCTCCTGCCAGCTCCCAAATTCTTTCCCTCCATTGATTTTTTTTCCCCTAGTAAGCAGGCATACTCTTACTCAATGCCAGCAGCAGTGAACATGTTAGCATGCTGTTGTGCCATGAATGTGACCTGGGACAAACCCTGTCCGTAACTCAGCAGCAGAGTGAACACTTTCCCAAGTGTTTACTCACGATCCCCATAGTAGCGTATTTTCCAGCCTTTGTGCTGTGTGCTGTGGTCTGTCTGGAAGATGATGTCAAGAATGTTGCTCCTAGTTTTGATTTCAGAAGGACCTGGGAATTTGCTGCCACAATAGGGACCAAAAATCTGTTTTCCAGAGACAATCTGGGAAAATACCAAACAAGAATAAATAAGAAATGCCAAATGTATTGAGAGAGCTATTAAAATACACACTCAATGCATAAATATTCAAATGTATTCCAACAAACTCCAAAAGACAACATAATTGGAAAAAAAGTTAAGCATTCCCAAAGTCTTCTAAATATGAGGAGATTGATGGGAGATTCAGAGCACCCTGACTCCTAGGCTCCCTAAGCTGCACACCTACTGTTAGGCTGTCGTGGCAGGTCCTGTTGGAGTCGGCTGGTTCCACGTCGAACTCCCCGCTGTGAATGGTCAGCACCACGAAGTAGCCTGGGCTCAGAGCCACCCGGTAGTCACACCGAGAGTTCTCTGGGTACTGGTTGGGATAGTTGGGGCTGGCAATCTCCCCTGTTGGCTCAATGAAGACATTTCCACTGCAGTTCACTAGGATTAAGGAAGGAACATGAGTAGAATTCAGAGAGGAAATGGTCCATGTGTGCACCTGACAAGCGCTCCCTCTTCCACCACATTCCCAGTCTGCCCAGCTACGTGCAATAACCATGTCACAACATTGCATCTTCCCAAGAAACTGAAGCCAGGGCCACTCTCTATCCAGTTAGCCAGGGACTTTTAACTTCTTTTTATCCTCCACCTGAGATTTAAGCTTTCTTTCCTCATGCTCAGGTCCTCCTATTATGCTCCTTTCAACATGCACCATTTGTGATCTTGCAACTTTTTGGTTCAAGCCAAGCAGGCCCTTGGCGATTTCTGTGTCCTTATGGAACTTCCCTGTTTTGTCAGAGATTTAAAGATTCACAGATAGCAATATGCTTAGAAGGGTTTCCATCATAGTCTTTCAAGAACATCATTCAGTAGTTTCTTAATTCTCTTGACACAGAAATAAAAATAAAATTGTTAAGAATGTGTTAATAGAAATTCCCCAAACCATTGTCTACTGAAGTTCAAATTTGCACTGGGATGGGTTTTTCCCCCAAAATATACCTGTCACAAATGGCTGAGAAGGTTGAAAGAGTCTTCCAAGTGCAATATCTCACTTGGCCTAAATTAACTCTTGCTGTTGACCACAGCTCATGCACCTCTCTTACCTCCACACGTTTTGTTGTCTTCATAGAGAGAATAATCTGGTGGACAGCTGCAGAAGTAACCTCCAATATAATTATTACAGTAATGACTGCAGGGCTCATCCACAAAATCCGTGCACTCATTCAAGTCTGCAAGTGTGAAAAGATGAATCAGCCAAATTAGGAGAGGGCCCTGAGGACAGGAGAAATTGAAGCAAACACTAGTGAACAACAAGGAAAAGGCATCTTTAAGACAGTATTTATACTGGCCATACTGGAATGCAGCTCTGTCTCCTGGGATCTCTTTAAATAAGGCATTCTGTAAGGAAAACCCTTCTTGTCATCTTTCTTCCCAGCCTAGACACTACAGAGATTCAGAGAAGGCTGTTTTAACCTTACCTACAGCAATATAGTAGGCAGCAAAACCAGTGAAACGCTCCTCATTGGAAAAGTCTGATTGGAATGTCACAGTGAGGGTGTTGTAAGGGACATGAAATTCCTCCACAATCCAGGAGCCAGGGGCACGATGTTTCTTCTGCCCACAAAGCACACCTTCAACATAGCCACCAGACAGGATCTGCAGAAGAATTCAGAGACACCTCATCTCGCCACTGCAACATGTGGAATTACCAGCACTTGAGTCTTTCAGCTTTTAGGTGCTCAAGTGCAGCTGAATGGAGCCCCTGGAAAGCCAGTTTCATGATATTCATAAGACACTTGAAGAGTGCTCCCCCCTACTGTCTTCCCAGTGAAATACTTGTCTTAATTTCTCAGATACAAATTAATCCACACTGTTTGCTATTAACATCCTTTCTTCAGGCCCACTTGTACAAAAAAGTCCACCAAAATGCAGTTTTTCAAAGCAGCCAAACCAACCATGACAGTCCACAGAGCAGCCTAACAAGCTCATCAATTTGTTGCAAAAGGACACAAGTTATTACAGAGCACATTCATCCTTCTGTCCCACCTTGTTCCTCCTCGAAGGTGTCCTGGTACTGCACTTGACCCTACTGCCCCTTTTCACACAGAGCTATGGCAGGATAGGATGGTCTTGTTTTTGTCTGTTTGTGTGGAAGTACTTATCTTTTGTGCCTTATGGGGCAACACAGAACAGAGCTGGTTTTAAGAAATCTGTGGTGCATAGATCATAAAAAAACTGTGGTGCAAGGGAGCACAGCACTTTATCTGAGTGGCCACTATCCCTACACAGATGGATTGTTTTTAACCTCCATCCTTTCCAATCAATTTCTGTTTGCAATAAATCATCTATGTCCACTCATCGATTAATTCCTAATAATTTCAGGCATAGACAACTATTGCCCTAAGAAAATGGTCTTTTTACACCTACACTTCAATGGCTAGGAATATGCCTTGCAATAGAGATGTGTCAGTGATGGCTAAGAAAGAAGACTTTTCCTAAGAATATTGAGAAACATGGGATGGGGGGCATAAACGGGACACTCAGTTGGCAGACAACACTTGCATGGTTACAAAGCAAATTTGAATTGATTTCATGACTGCTAATGGAGAAATACCCTGTCATTTGGACTTCTTGGAGCTCAGAACAGGAAGGCTGTGTGTAACTCCTCTCCCAGCTCTAAGCTTTGTGCACAGCTTCGCTGTTCTGTGCTCTAACCTGCCTTCTTGTCTTTTTCTCACTCGAGGACATGGACAGTACCTTCACAAAGTCATACTCGCAGTCCTGTGATGGCTCAAGATCCAGATGTGTGAAATAAAGGTGAATACCATATCCCAAAGGGACTTGGATTTGCCAAGTTTTGTTCACATAATTGGGATACCCCTGAGGATAATTGGGTGACAAGATCTCTCCATACATAGAGGCTGCATCAGCCCAGACAGGGAAACAGAAGAAGATCAAGGACCTGAGGAAAGAGAAGGGAAGGTGACATTGCAGTAGTGTTCTCCACATTCATACGTGCACAGCCCCAGTGAACAAGCTAGACTTTGGCTGCACACAGCACGCAGCAGAGCTCCTGGCTCCTGAGTTTCAAAGGCCAGTGCTGTGGCTGTGTGGGGCTTGTCTTTCTTCTGTAGCTTTTCACAAAGGGGTAAAACATCAGTCGTACTCTCTGCTTGTCTCAGTCTCTGTAAGGGCTGGGAAAGCTGCAGGAGCTGAACATAAGGGATCATAATGCTCTTCCTTACTCATGGCCCTGTTCTGGAGGCTATTTGGGCTATAGATACATTCAGATTTGAAAATCAGTAGTCTTACAGGGAAAATACCTGATTTATAGAATGTAATTACTAATAAACCTTGAGATTTAGTAACTCACCACATCTGGAAAATGCAGTTCTTCCTTTCTGAAAACCTTCGGGAATTGGACTTTGGAGTTATGCTCTGGGACAAAAAACAGTGATTGGTTAATGTTGCCTGTGTGTTTGCGTGTCCGCTAAGCAGGTTGAAGACCCTAAAACCCCACGTTGGGGAGACTAGGTCAAGGTTTTGCCTGAAAAGCAAGTTTATATATCTGTCCCTTCCTGCACAGAGCAAATCCAAGCATCAAGAAGGGAGGTTAAGATCCATATATACAAAATCTCTGTCTTGGTACTCACCAATGCTCACTCTCTCCCCTTATGACCATCAGTGAATGCAGACACCATGCTGGTGCACAGCAAATCAAGACAGAGAGCACATCCCCCAGAAGTACATAATCCATTCTTCCCAGCACCTCAAAAATCATGCTAAGACCATGGGCTTGGGAAGCACCTTGTCCTGACCCTTCTAGCTGTCAGACCACGACACTGGGGAATATCCTCCTTTCTCATTTCTAACGCCTGCAAAATTTACCTTCTCTCCATAGTTCACGTCCGGTTTTCTTGTCTCTTCCTTTCACTTTTCTTTCTTTTTTCTTCCTGTGCGCACCCTCCTCCAAACGCACCCAAAGCTGAGTTCTGGAGGAGAGAGCTCTAATTCGCAATATCGCAGCACCCTCTATCTGTGGGATGCGGCTTCCCAGCCTTCCCTCTAGCGTGAGATGCTGGTTTGAAAGCTCTCGGCAGGAAGGGGAATTCCCAGAAAGAGTTGCACAATCTTCTTGGCTGAAGTTGCCGGGGGGAGCGCACCAGTCTGGTTGTATTTTCGGGAAATCAGATGACTTTGGGGAAAAGGGAGGGGAATAGAGTTTTTGGCTGCGTCCCGTCTCCTCTTCGTTCCCCTCCCTTTTTAAAGCTGGGAACAACATCCAAAGGGTTTAAAAAAGGCATGAGTCCAATGCGTCTGAATAGAAAACCCTGTTTGATCATCATGTCCAGAGATCACCTTGGTGGACCTCAGTCTTACTGCAACCTGACAGCCACAGGGCTGCTGCTACTGCTCCTCATCGGATGCTTCAGAGATCCTTTTGAGAGGAGTGTCGGAATTGTCTTTACAAACAAGCTGTGAATCTGCTGGTAGATAAGACCAATGGGGTGGATTCCACTGATTGATCAATGGAAAAAGATATTTGCCTTTACAAACAAACTGTGGGTTTGCTGATAAATGAAATTGGATATTGAAAGATGAAAGAAGCAATGGGGAAAACTATGAATTCTATAAGAATGAAAAATTAAAAGGGAGGGTTATATATTAGAGGGGAATCCTAGGTATCAGGCATTCTGGGAAGTCTGTACCTCTCAAGTACCTCAGCCAATGGGGAAAGAGAGAGGGAAATGCGGCCGGGAAAACAGGATAAAAAGGAGGCTGCATCCTCCAAAAATTTGAGACCCCAGGGGAATGACCCACAGCCTCTCCCTTTATTCAAATAAAGCAAGAAGGACTCCTCTGTCTCCCTTTTGGACAAACACCTCTGGTGTTTGTGGATTAATTTTCCTGACACGTTTTTAGGGGAAAAAGAAAAGAAAAAATTGTGGTTCATTCAATGTTGTGCCTCTCTGAGTCTACCAGCAGGAGTACATGGTTTTGCTGAGCTCAGTATGGGGACACATTTAGGACTAGGAGCACGTAACTACATTTTTATTTACCAAGTTAGCTTCATGGAAGAAAGAGCATATTCATCACATTCATGTTAATCAAACTTAGCCCTGCAGCAAGTTAGATCTAAGACTTTTGCAGAAAGGAGTTCAAAGACTTATACCAGATAGGACCCTTAGCCCAGCCAATGCCCACAAGCCAAGACCAAAATATAAGATAAAATATCTGTCACTAATAGTCTAGAAACCCCTTCCTCCTCATAAACCAGCTGCACTGGGACTGGACTATAAATGAAAATCTAAAATTCCATTACCTCCCCTACCCTTTACAGCCAGCACAGCACAGTCCAGAGCTTGTTTTAGACAGAAGAAAAAGTGCTTCAAGTTTCAACAGGCCATAGGCATAGTGCATTAGCACAGCCCACCTGAAAGAGTCCTTTATATTGTCAAGGGAGAGAAACACCTCCAGATGAATCATAACTGATTTCATTGTAGTCAGGATAAAGGCTTAGCTCGAAGAACATGCCTAGTCTGTTTTCTTTGTCAAGATGAGAATGGAAAGAGAAAGAAAACAGTGTCATCTCACTTCTGATGTCTCTTCAGAGCACAGCTCGGAATTCTGAGAACAGGAAAACAGTGATGAAAGATACACAATAAATCACAGGGAGATGCTTTCTCCTCTGAGCTGTGCAATGTAAAAACCCTGTCAGTGACTCTTCAAGCCACAATCATTTTTTAAAATGGGCATGGTGGAAATAAAATGAGTGTGAACTGATATATTATGCATGTCATTTTATTACAAGGGAGTTCTGTATTTTCATATAAATCTGACTCAACTCATCTGTAGCAGTGTGTATGAATATTAATAATTCTTTAGAAATTAATTAAGAAATATGTATTATTAATCAATTAATTTCTATTAATTAGGAAAAAGATTGCTGAAGATAATTAAATAAAGAAATAGCTGCATTTTATCTGGTCACATATGTGCATAATGCTTACTATATAAGCAGAAGACTGGTAATATTGATATATATTTACACTGAATATATATACAACATTTGATTGCATTTTCTTAAATCTGTATTTTTTTTCCAACTCTTAAGATGAAACAGTTACGTAATATATTTCACAATTCTTTGCAACTATGTCAGATAACAATTTAAAAGAGGCAAAACCATGCCATTAAGGTTAATAAGTGATAACATTAAATTCACGAATGCAATGTAATTCTGCTCCGAGGCACACACATTGTCTTAAATTCCTAAATTATATGACCACATACTACTTTTCCCAAATTACATAAGACAGCCCTTTTCTTAAAATTACTCAAAGTTCTGTAGCTGTAACCTTTCTGCCAGATGTTGTGAAGCACAGTAGTATTCCAGGTTTCATAAAATTACCATTTAAAACAGGCTTAACTGGCTTGTCTTCCCCCAGGAAGTTGGGGAAAAAAAAGTTTTTCCCAGGTTCTTAAGAAAAGCCACACACATCTCCATCTGGAAACACTGAGTCAGTGCATAAAAAAGGAGCATAAACATCAAAAGGGAAAACAACATTAACTAAGTGAAACGAGGGACTATAAGTAGCAGGGAATCAAGGATATAGAAGTAAGAAGTAAAATATCCTCAGTTTACCAAGACCTGGGGAGTAATTTGCTTGTTTCCCATTCTGCCAGTAAGAGGGTTCTGTGGGTTTCTTGCATGTTGCACTTCCCACCTCCCTCTTGTGACCCAGGCCAGTTTTTTTTTCCAGTCATTAAACTGGGAGCCTTTGATAAACCTCAGGAAAACCTGGCAGTGCAGGTGTGCTCTTGCTCAGAACCATTCAATACAATTCGCTGATTTCCACCTCTGCAAACAGTACTGGGGGATTTTCACCAGAGTCTGCTCACCTCTTTTATTCCCTCCATCACCAAGTCTCATTGCAAACCTTCCACCATCTCCCAGTAAAACCTGGGACTTGGGAACACTCTGCTCAGTGCACCATACCACACTGAGATGCCTGCTGCCTTCTGAGTTCCTTCCCCTACACCCCTGGGTGTTTCATCCATTACAGTAAAATATTCCTAAAGACTTGGGCTTACTTTCACTGAATTATGGAATGGTTTGGGTT
>VZTT01072771.1:4854-16116 GCA_013400855.1 Buphagus erythrorhynchus
AAGGAAATGGAAAAGAAAAGAAAAGAGAAAAGAAAAAGAAAAAAGAAAAGAAAAGAAAAAGAAAAGAAAAGAAAAGAAAATATAGCCCATATATAGACCATTCATTTATCAAAAATAGAAGGCAGCTTAAAACCTGTGGACCTCCAAGACTGTCCTATCACAAGCACAAGTAGAATATATCTCTTTGTTTGTCCAGACTTGGTTTCTATATGTAAAAGATAAACAATTTTTTTCCTTTCCAGATTACTTGCTTTATATGAAGAATACAAGCAAAGTCTCCAATGTAGAGAGCAGCATCCACCTCCAGTGGCAAACTGCACTGAATTTATCTCATAAAGTTAGATGTATTGCACATCAAAGCTTAAAAATAATAGAGAAAAAAGATAATGTGTTATATCATTACAGGAAAAAATATTTTATATCAGGCATTTTGTAGGCCTTTACCTCACCTTACAGGAAATAAGAAGGGAAACACATGTAAAGCTAGGAAAGCATTTCACAAGGAAGCCTTTGAGGATTTTATAAAATATGAATGTTAAATAGATAGATAATATATTTGAATATGTAATGCAAATCAACAAAGGCCTCTATCTGTGGGAGTTTAACCAGTGTCCTCACTATTAATTTATTTAGCTTTTACTTCTCTTTCAGAGATATTAAAATATTATGTACGCACTTACATTAATCAGTACCATGACTGACCCTCTATAGAAAACAAAAGACTGGAACAACACTGGAACAGCATTTATATTTTAGGAGTTTTGGAGAGATTTTGCAATGGAAAGACACACTTTTAAAGAGGCAGTTAAGGGAGACACTTTATAATCAACAAAGGAAAAAAATACTAAAAAAATATCCTGCATTGATAATCTTAAATAGTGAAATCTTGCTAAGTTAAGGAAATAGAAAAAGCCCAAGTACAAATTTTTAGGCACAAATTGAATATTTTCTAATTAAACAGCCAGTGATGAAACAAAGCCATACAGGTGAGTGTACTGAATTAAGTTTTCAAAGTCTGCAGACTAGATCTCATTTTTTCACCTCCCAGCTATTACAAACTGAACAAGATTCTAAGACAATTGAGTAGGAGCATTTAAGAAACCTAGTCCAGCTGTTAATGGGTGACTAGTATATTTCCCAATAGCTTCTATTGCATTACATACTGAATTTATTTAATTATGATGGAAGACTTCAGAAGTGTCTTCTAATGTTCCATGGCACAGACAGCAGTAGTATTAAGTAGCTGAGTAACATTCTTCGTGATACTGTGTATAATTTCTGCTTGGGGAAAAAACCAAAACAACCATACATCAGTGATTTGCAGCTTGTTTGAGATTCATTCAGTCTTTGGCCTTTTTGACAAAGATAGCATTGAGTGCCAGGGATTATGGATTTGGGGACTTGAATTTGGTTACTCTGGGCGAAGCCACCAGTGCCTTCCATGGGTCTGTCCGTTCAAAGGTCAGGAGAGCTCAATGCAGTTATGTAAATGAGAACTATGTGTGGTACAAGCCATAGATTCCAACATTTCCCTCCTACCTTCAATGTCTCCATAGCCCATTCATGATGTTGCCAAGGAGACAAACTAGAAGACAGCCCTATCTCACTGGGATATATCTGAATCTGCACAACCTATGTGGTAAGTAAACACACAGCACCCTAAAGGATCCAGCACTCCCAGCAAAGCAGAAGTGGTTTGCCCTGATCGGATTGTCCCTCATGCCTCGGGATCCCCTATAACAACTTGGGTGCAGTCACACAGGCACAAAGCAGGCAAATGTGGGAGAAGTGTGTGTGCACTACCCACCAAGAAAATTCTAATCTCACCTGTCATTCACAAGGAGGCTGTAATATCCATGGAAATGCATTGTAGACTTTGCTGCTTTTATTCTGGAACTGTTTAGTGCATTTACATTTTCTATGAAACTCAATCATCTTTCCAGCTTTTCTTTTTGAACCTTTTATTTTTCCCATTAGTCTGTTAATAATTGTTGCTTTCCTGGCATTCTTGTTCTGTTAAGTTATTATGCATTCCTCAGCATTCTGAAAAATGAAAAATGGAAAAAATCACATGCTTTTCAGCTGACTTAACACTGCGTAAAATGCTGAAATTATTAATTGAACATCTTGATTATAAATTAGGTGGAAATAATGTTGAAGAAGCAGCCCCTAGTCATATAGGTTTATTATTAGGGCTACATACTGAATGATTTGAATTCTGTTCTAGTAGTGGTAAATATAGTTATTATGGAAGAATGTGAGCTCGTGGATTTTGGCTGAATGTCAGCTGAATCAAGCAGGGTATTTAATCTATAATTTAAAATTGCATGTCCTAAAACAATGTCTCTGTTATCTCCTGCTTCCACCCTTCCAAGAGTAACGTGGTTATGATCTTACATAAGATAAGAAAATTATTTCAGCCACTACAGAATAACTAATTGCCAATAACACTGTTGTCAGCTGTCCCTGTATGCAGCAGCACCCTACTGTGCTAGGCTCAGTAGACTCACAACACAAAGTTTGTAGTGCATTTATATGATGACTGAGGAATTGCAGCTGTTATGGCAGATTTCATCATTAATGCTGGTGATGTTAGATGACCGTATATAGTTTGTTTGGATGCCAGAGTTATTAAGTGGAAAGATATTATCCAGACTTCATGGGTGCAGCTTTTACTCCCCCGGTGTATTTAGCAGGGCCAAGGTTTCATGATAAGAGACACTCAGTCGGATACCACACTGTTTAATACTGCCTCATAAGTCATAATTTCTTATCCTCCTGATTTAGCTTAGTGTTACAGATTGTGTATCTGTTGGACTATTATTTGTGCTTTAGTCTGTGCAACATGACCTTGGTAGAGTCCCAGGCTGTCCAAGCCATTTAGGCACTACCATAATAGATATGTTAAGCAACAGCTACAATTGTTCTCGTCCATCCAGGTAGGCTTGGAGCTCAAGATCTGCTGCTTGACAAATGTGCTGCCTCACCTCTGCCACAGCACTGCGAGGGAAGCCTATTCATCTTAACAAATAATGCAAAAGTGAAGGTGTATCTGATTTGAGGGAACTGAAAGGTCCATCTATGTTTGTTTGGGGGCTCTAGAGGGTTAGGGGAAAGGTTTGCTTGAGAGGTTAAGTGCTTATCTCTGTCTTAGATTGAAGAAAACTCTTAAATCTGAACAGCTTTTTCCTTGACGGTGCAGAAATGTGATGAGACCTTCATTATTTCAAATTTCAGATAACTCTATTTCTCACTATTTTCTTTATTTCCTTTCAACTGTAACCTGTTTCTCCTCTCAAATAAGAAAAACATCCAGTGGTGTGTGGCAATCCTGGGCTGTCACCTGGTAATCTGTTTTAATTTTCTGGCTCCCGATGTTCATCTGAGAATTCCAGACTCAGTTCTGTAAGTTGTTTGCTGGAAGAAAGTCACAAGGAGAAGAGGGTTTCTTATACCAGTGAAGGATACTCTGTACACCTCAGGTTTGCTTGTTGTAGCCTAGAATCCCCTTTTGGACATAGTGAGATATGAGAATTCTCAGGAAAGCAGAGCTATGGCATATTCTTCTGTGCAGAAATAGCATATGGGGGAATAGCCAAGAACATGTATACAGAAAAGCAAACAAATTCTACCTTTTCTGCTCCTTCAAGCCCTTCTCCATATCTGTGTATGGAGTAAGTTATACTTTAGCTACCTATATATCAATACCCAGATAAAGGAATAAGGAAATATTACTCTGAACCGATTAAAACAAAAAAGAAAAAGCACCAAAAATTCCAAGATCTGCAAAAAGATCTTTCCTTAATTCCCATATGAAAAAGTTTAGGTAGCTGTAGATTAGAGAAGATAGAGACGTTTAATGAGTATTGACAAATTGGAAGAGCAGCTTGACAAGTCCTAAAACCTTAACAGAGCTCCGTGATGATTCCTGTGCAATGCTATGAAACTAAGCTTTTACCTAAGAGCATTCAGTGCTGCTGACACAGAAGGGACCAGGACAATGTCAGGGTAGATTTTTTTATGAGAATCTCACCCACATTTCCTCAGTGGGGATGACTGGAGGCGTGTGTTTAAGTGATTCTGTTAGAGAGGACAGGCTCTTGTTTTCCATGTATTTAAATGCTGGCTGTGGGTTATGTCTGAACAAGCCATGAAGACCAGCAGATTGCTTTTTGAGGCCCCATTCCAAAAATTTTAGTTGAAGTAGAAAAAAAATTCACTTGACCCACAAGGGCAGATTGCCTTGTATCTGCTTTATATTGTGGGTTGTAAAATAATGCAAAAAATGTTACATGTGGCTTGAAAGTTGCTGAATAGTGGATTATTTTCCTGGGCTACACCTTCAGCTATTACAGATGGTTGTGGAGTTTATCTATTCACCCTAAAGCTCTAACTTTCAGGAAAAATGTGCAAGGAAGTCTGCTGAAGTCAGAAACAGCAATAGAGCAGCCTCATCCTCTCTGGAAAATACAAAACCATAGAATTCTTTAGATAAGGAAAGACCTGTAAAGTCACTAAGTTCAACCATTAAACCAGCACCACTGTGTTCACCATTAACCCATGTTGTCAAGTGCCACATCTGCACGTTGCCCACTTCCAGAGAGGATCATTCCACTACTTCCTTGGGCAGCTTGTTCTAATGTCTGAACACCCTTCCAGTGGAAAAAAAAAAAAAATTCCCAACATTCAATCTCCATTGTGCAACTTCTGGCCATTTCCTCTTGTCCTGATAAATATAGGACCCATGACAGGCTGTTTTCTTACTCTTTATATTCCTTGATCTTCTCACCTTGGCTGTCAAAGGCATGTGATATCTGTTCTGACAGTTCAGGCCTTTGACACCTCTTTCATGGTACGGTCCAAAATAATGTAAAATTCTCCACTAGATTAAGGAAGGCCTGCAGAATGTGCTGATTATCAGCTTTTCTTTATGTGTGTGTGCTTTTCCAAATGTACAGTTAAATATATAACTTTTCCTTTACTGATCAAACTTTATTCTGGACTTACAAGCTTCCCAGGCACTTGGTTTATGGCTATTTCTTTGGTTCTCAGTGTTAAATCAATTGACAGCCTTGGGGTAGGAAGGAATTGTGCTAAAGAAGAGGTCACTGCTGAGTTACTTTTGTGGTGTTTGTATTGTTTTCCTAGTTAGTGTGAGGAGATGCCAATTTTTAGGGAACAAATAACAAGTCAGCTTGTAGATAAATACATATCTTAGAAACCCTCAAAAGAGCCACAGATGAAAAAAAATGAAATATTTAAAAAATTTATTAAGAAATGACATTGAATTGCCATTCAATTAACATAGAC
This sequence comes from Buphagus erythrorhynchus, assembly GCA_013400855.1. Taxonomy (NCBI): domain Eukaryota; kingdom Metazoa; phylum Chordata; class Aves; order Passeriformes; family Sturnidae; genus Buphagus; species Buphagus erythrorhynchus. Next base: position 10,165 of record VZTT01072771.1, read on the forward strand.
TTGCCCAGAATAATTTGGCTGTCTGTTCATAAGCAATATTTTGTCTTTTGCCATATCCAAACCCCAGTGTTGAGGTACCAAAGAATGAGGTTTCTGACACAAAGAGGCAGGACTGGTATGGTGTTAATAATCTGTCAACAACTAATGTGTTTGTAAGTCTCTGCCTCTTCCTGGCACCACCAATCCTACAAATTTATATCATGATTTTTTTACTATAATTATGGAGTAGGAAATCAGCAAGGTACTATTCCCTTTATTAACATCTATATCTGGTCTTACAGTTCATTAATATGGGCAAACAATCAGCCTGAGGATTTCTAAATACTAAATGTGTTCTTGTGAAATGCAAGAAGTTTATTTGTTGAGGGGTTTTTTTGTTCTGTTTTGTTTTGTTTTTTTTTTTTAAGTTGTTATTCAGTGTTTTGAATGTAGATTTTCTGTTGTAATAGGAAAAGTGTTCTGAAAATGTTTTGGAAATTTGAAGTTATACTAGAGGATATCATGACTCATCCATCCAGTTCCTTCATCAGACTGTGTTAGCTCCAAATACTCCAGAGGAAAATGAAAAAAGACCAAAATTATCAGAAGCAGTATGTTCCAAGATACACATCATAAAACACAAGTGGATAAAATGATGCTCCAATATGTAGTTGTTGTTTTTTAGCATGAATTGCATGCTTTATTTCCTCAGCTGTTTTTTTGGCACTTAATATTTAAGGCATAAAAAACTTGGCATAATGATTGCCATTTATTGTCAGTTCTTTTGTGTTTAAAATGTTTGGGTTTTTTGTTTGTTTTTTGTTTGTTTGTATGTTTTGTTTTGTTTTTGTTTTTGTTTTTTTTCTTTTAATATTCTAAACCATGTAGCTAGTATTTAGCATCTAGCAATGGCTGGCATAACATATTTGTGAAAATGGTGTATGAAATCAGGGCATGTAAAAAGTGCTTTGGATTCTAACAATGTGTTTGAATACCTAAAATCAATGAATCATGGAATTTTTTAGGTTGGAAAAAAGCTTTAAGACCTTTGGGACCCTTGACATCACCACTTCCCTGTGTGGTCTGGCCCAATGCTCAATAACTGACTCCGTGGACAGATTTTCCCTACTCTCTAATCTAAAATTTGGTGCAGGTTGAGGCCGTTTCCTCATTTTTAAATTTTTTTCTTACTTTAGAGAAGAAGCAGATTCCCACATTGCTGCAACCTCCTTGCAGGTGGTTGTAGAGAGGGGTGCAGTGACTCCTGAGCCTCCTCTGCTCTGGAATAAACATCCCCAATTCCCTCCTATGTTACAACTAATGACTCATTTTCCAGACCCTTCTCCAGCTCCACTGCCCTCCTCTGGACATGCTCCAGCCCCTCAATGTCCTTGCTGTCATAAGGGTCCCACAGCTGACCCCAGGATTCAACATGTGGCCTCAGCAATGTGCAGGACAGGGGTGTGATTGCTGCCCTGGTTCTGCTGCCAAACCATTGCTGTCAGGTGCCATTGGCCATTTGGCCACCTGGGTACACGCTGGCTCCTGTTCAGCTGCTGTCAACCAGCATTTCCAGGTCCTTTCCTCACCAGGCAGCCTTCCAGACACTTTATCCCAGCCTGGATCTGCAGGGGGGTGCGGTGACCCAAGAGCACAATCCAGCACTTGGCCTGGTTGAACATTATAACCAGGTCTCAGCACATCCATCCCATTTGCCCAAGTTTCTCTGGACTTAGTGAGACACAGACTGCATTCCTATTATCTTATTCAACAAAAAGGGACTGCTGTTATCTTTATTTCACTCTCAGTATCTTCCATTTGTAGCAGCCATTTGATGTAATGAAAAATCAGAAGTGGAAGTAGAAAATATTCTTCTGTTCTGAGATTCCTTTTGGTACCAGGTAGAGCTGGATATGTTCACCATCAAATTGCTGTCAAGGAAGGAATCTGGAAATTATCAGAAAGTCAAACTTTGCTTTATGAAGTAGAACCAAGGCTTCTTTGACACTTGAAGAATATAGATTAAATCGACTGATTTTATTAAACAAAACACATACTTGAATGTTGAGGAAACTCAAAAAGTCACATCTGGGAATTCAGCTAATTTGGTGCTTGAAATGGTAAGTTAGATATGGTTTTAAACAAAGGAAAGAGCATCTAGGTTAAACACTATATCAAATAAAAAAACAAACACTCAGTGTGCAATTCACTCCCTTAAATTTTGTGTATCTAAATACAAGGCACACATTTTAAATTGAGCGTCAAGACACCTTCTGTACTCAGCACAGAAAGGATATCATTTCCATATGAACAACAGAATTCATGAAGAACTAATGCAACAACAAAAAGATATCTAAGATGGAAGCAGGGAGATCAATCACCCTCTTCAAGCAACTGTTTTTCTCCATTGACTACAAAGAAAGTCTGGAATCACAGTGTAAATTTGGTGCTTAATGCTGAGACGGATAAAATTAAGTGAGATGAGTCCTATCCTAAATATCTACCACCCCATCACGTTTCTTCATGGCTGGATTCATTGTTGTTAATGGTTGATTTCATTTTCAGCTCTTATATACTGGCAAATTGCTCTTGCTCTCTGCTTTTCTGTACATCAGGGGAATATTTATACAGAGTAAATAAACATTTCCCAAATTACAGGAAAATAATTCTTCTGCATATTTTTAAGGAGATTACATAAAGCTCATGTAGTAAACTTAATCCTTCAGTTGTTGTTGGAATGTTAAAGGAAATACAGAAAAGGTGTATTTTTCCTTCTAACCTGTTAAAACTGCAAACTTGCTAAGCTCCTTTATTCCTTATTCACAGATATAAACCAGAGTTTTCAAGGATTTGCTTTTCAGGGATTATTTCTGTCCAGGAAAAAAAAAATCCTGTAAACAACAACCCAGAGTAAATCAACATACTCTTTGGATTTTTGATTTAATAGCAATGAACTGCTTTGTGTAAATCAACCAATGATCCTCAAAGAAAGGTGCCCTGAGGCTTTAAGGCAACTGAGACTCTGCTCAGAAACCGACTTCAAGTGAAGCAACCTGGTTGAAATATCATCTTCCCAGTTTGAGCAAGCTTTTCATTTTTAATTGAAAGTAGGAACACTGGGCTAGAATATAAAAGGCCTCTCAGTTCTCTGCCAAAGCCCCATGACACCACACATCAACACCTTTTTTTATTTATCAATGAGTTAATTTACAGTTTTGGAGGGGAAATGTATAGCTGGATGTATGCCACAGTGTTCTGACGTAAAATAACCCCTGGTAGCTCCCTTTGCCAGTGGTTGAACTCATGCTGTTTAGCTCATGATTAAGGTTCAACTTCAGCATGTTATTATGCTGTATGTGAATTTAAGTGAATGGTGAAGAGGATTACAGAGTAATTTCAAATGTGAATTTATGTATTTATATATATATGCATAAAAACATCTTTATTTTTAAAAAATATTTTCTTTCTGGGGAAAATTTGGGAATTCTTACTTTCACTGGAACCCAAATAAAGTTTTTGCTGTTGTGCATATTTTCTGTAAGATTTCATGCTGGGCAAATTATATCCACAGCAGTAGAGCATCAATGAGAGGCAGGGAAGCAAACAATTTAATCACAGAAAGAATTCAGAGCAGGTATATAACCTTGTGCATTTTTCATCCCACCAGCCTGAAGGTCATTATATCTCAACTGGGAAGAACAAAAGAAGAAACTCTGCTCTGTGAGGACAGACACAGAGTTACAGAATCATTAAGGCTGGAAAAGACCTCCAAGATCACTGAGTCCAACCATTAAGCCAACATCACCACCAAAGCCATTGTCACCAAAACCACCACTAAACCATGTCCCTAATTGCCACTTCCACATGCCTTTGAACACTTTTCAGGCGTGGTGACTCCAAGAATGATTGAGGCTAATTACTCCCAGCTCCCTCCACTGCTCCCATTGGAGAGTAACAAATGTTACCTGTGAAAACTTTTCTTGAGCAAGTACTGCCAGAAAGAAGGAAACAAAGATAAAATGCCCCAAACAAACANTTAAATGCAGATTTGCAGATGCATAATCTTGATGAAGTTTATCTCAAAGCACCAGTCCTTCAATGACTTTTTAGGATGACTGTCTGGGAAGTACAGAACTGGGTTTTGCTGGTTGATAATAAATTATTCAAGTTGTAATAGCTAATGGCATTACTTTGAAATATGTGGTTCAAGCGGCCAAAATTTGCACTCCAGCACTGAAATACTAAGATATTTTGTATGGGCAATCCTGTTTAAGCAGTAAGGGATATTCTTCCTTTGAGAAGGAAAAGTTAAAATCTATTACCAAAAAACTATATTTTAAAAAAAGATAAATTTTCCCCTTTAAAAGCATATATCAGTCACCGTATCAAAAAATTTGCAGAACCACTGATTTCAGTGTTTTCTTCCCATATGTCAAAAACTGAAGTGTATTCTGAAGTCTGTAATAATAAAGTGAAATTAAAAGAAGCGGACTTCCTCTTGAAGCTTTTCCAAACAGTAAATAAATTTATTTATCAACCTGAAGTATCAGATATACCTGCTCCCAGTGGACTCACTTAGTACCAGGAGTTATTGCTGAATAGAAAGCTTATTTAATCTATTATGGGTCAGAATTTTTATCAAGCTGCTTAATTAGAGTTCTCTCCCTCCCCCTCCCCTTTTTTTTTAACGCTTAATGAGGAGTTTCATCACTCCTGCCAAGATGAGTTGGGTGTTTTCAAGCAGATGAATGTGATGCAAGTAAATATGCAATATGATGTATCTTTCTTGCTTTTTGCCATTTAGAAGTAGGGTCAAAAGCTTCATTAGTTCAATAATATTTCAGGGAAGTTTTAAAACTTTTAGTAGGGGCGTGATAACACAAACAGGATCTTTTTCAAGCTAGAGCATCCTAAAAGTTAAATTAGATATTTAATGAAAATTAGTCATCTAAGTTCCTTATAAAACTTTCAGATGGTTTTATATGAAATAAACCCCATTTTTTGAATGTCTTTCATCAGGGAACAACTTCCACATAACATTTTAATGAAATTATTTGATATCAAATGGGAGAGGGAATTGGGAATAACATCTGAATTGTTCCAAACAACGACCTCATTTGTTATATGGAAAATATTCCTTGATGAAAATACATTAAGAAATAATAGGATAATAATATGTTAGGGTAAACAAGTAAGTCAGCAAGTTTCTAAAAATTACACTCCTAATTTAAAAAAAATACTGTAATCCTGAGACAGCTATGTGGCATGAATAGACTCCACGTAAATTATGGAAGTCTGAAAAAGAATAACTGAAGAGGATCTAATTTAATGGAAAGTGTAATCTGTGATCTCTGAAATATCTGTGACTATTACTTTGCAGCATGGTTTCTACCTCTGTAGCCTGGATTTGCTGAAGTTTTTGTGAGCCTGCATGGTGCAGGATCCTGGTCTGCATTGTACCAAACAGTAAAAATGCAACTTTGCAGAACAGGTTAAATTTCAAGGTTCTGGGAAGATAAGGCACTACAACCTCACCCTAGCACTGCAACAACCTACCTCAGCTGAAGCTGTTGGAAGTTTTTCCTTCTACTGACTTCAACATTTCATCACATTTCCTGTAGAGTATTTTCCCTAAAACCCCAGAAGACGTAAATCCACAGTGGTCTATTTATTTTGTATTTTGGTGCTGTAACCCTATTGTAGGCTTATTGAGAATCTGTTCCCAAAGAATTTCTATCAACTACACAAAACCAGACAAGCAACGGGACAAGATCATACTTTCAATGAAGTCAGTACAAATATTATTATTGACTTCAACACCACCAGCATTTTAATCACAGAAGGTTTTTAACTCAGAATTTCCTACTAGCTTAAGAGAAATACTCAAGTGAAAAAAGATGTTAAAGTGAACAAACTTTGCAAAATCATTCACTACTTAAAACAGCATGTATCTTAAGATAACAAATATAATGA